>JAODAL010005135.1:0-147530 GCA_025379985.1 Phyllomedusa bahiana | reverse complement strand
AAAACAGCGATTCTGGCTTTTATTTTTAATTTTTTTTCGCTGTGATCACTGTATGGATCAAATAAAATAATAATTGTATAGATTGGATCATAATAGGCACCCCTGTATTTGTTTGTAACTTGATGTAAGTTTGTATCAAATGATGTTTTACTTGGGATTTTTCTACAAGAAAGAAAAACAGAAAAAGAAACAATGAGACAATGTTTCAATTTGGTGACAAGTTTATTCTGTGAAAGCAGAAATTGTGTGGACACAGCGCCATCTGCAGGTCACTTGGAAAATAACCTGGAAAACTTCATAATATGATGCTGAAAGAAAATTCAAGATTTATCTTAACCTGTTATAGAAACAATGTCAGTGAAGTTGGTTTTTGGGCCCACCAGTTTTTGGAGGGGATGATTTTGGGGCCCACCAGTGGAGATGATTCTTGGCGCTCCCCAGTGGAGTTGATTCTTGGGGCCCACCAGTGGAGATGATACTTGTCGCCCACCACAGGAGATGATTTTTCTTGGGGCCCACCAGTGGAGATTTTAAATTCTTGGGGCCACCAGTAAGATGTTTTCGGGGTGGGAGCACCAGTGGAGATGATTCTTGGGGACACCAGTAGAGTTGATTCTTGGGGACCACCCTACAGCTACTGTACATGACTGCACATGCCTTTTTATTTTTTGCTTTTCTTTCTCTTCCTTTCTCCCTGAAACACTGCACCAGTCCTGCCACTCAAAAGGGTCCATCATGCCCAGGGACATATTGGTGTTTCTTCTTCTCCCTTCATAGCCATATGAATTGGGGGATTCAGCAACTGCACAGAGGTAGCCCCCCCCCCCCGATTCCTCTGTCCCCGTCCCTTGATCCTCTTCTTCCCCCAAACCCTTTTGTCAAACCCCCCTGCACCTCTGTCCCCCTTTCCCCGGACACCTTTGTCCTCTTCCACTCCTTTCCCTCTTCCTCACCTGTCCCTTCCGGACTCCCCTGTCCCTCCTCCACATCCTCGTTCCTCCACACGACACCTCTGTCCTCCTCCGGACCCTATGTTTACTTTTTTCTTTTTGTTGCCCCTCCCCCCGGACACCTCTCTCCCCTCCTCCGGACACCTCTGTCTCCTCCTCTGGACACCTCTGTCTCCTCCTCCGGACACCTCTGTCTCCTCCAAACATATCCGTCCCATTGAAGTCTCCTCTGTCCTCTCCAGACTCTGTCTCCTCCAGACCCCTTTGTCCTCTCCAAGCACTTCTGTCCTCCTCCACACTCAAATGTTCCCTCCAGACATCTCAGACTTCTTCAGACACCTCTGTCCCGTTGAAGACTCCGCTGTCCTCTCCAGACTCCTCAGTCCCCTCCAGACTCCTCTGTCCTTCTCCACACTCCTCAGTCCCCCTCCAGACTCCTCAGTCCCCTCCAGACTCCTCTGTCCTCCTCCAGACCCCTCTGTCTCCTCCAAAAACTTCTGTCCTCTTCCACACTCCAATGTTCCCTCCAGACACCTCAGACCTCTTTAGACACCTCAGTCCCCTGTCAGATCCCTCTGGCAGTGGCTTATCTCAATGGAGAGCAAAACTCATAGGTGTTAAAATTCAAGATGCCTGATTCTGTTCTCCTCTAATGTCATCTTTTGGGGAGAGGTGGCTGGTCTACCTAAATCACCAAGTTTGGACAATTTTTTTCTAATATGTATGTGGACCTTAAACATCTTAAAGGGGTTGTCTCACTACAAAGATCAGTTTTCAACATGTAGTGGACACTAAATGAAGATGTTTTCCAAATATATTGCGTTGTTTATTTTACTTTGTTAAAGAGCTACAAGTGATTTTATCGCCTTCTGAGCTCTCTCTGGTTTCCCAAGTGACCGATCTGTGTACATCTCCCCCCCTGCTGTTTGTTCTATCTGATAGCAGGGAGTGATGTCATCACACAGGTCCAGGCAGCAGCAGCAGCAGCACAGAACTCCAGACAGTGAGAGCTTGTTTGTTACCTGATCTTTCAGACAAAAGAAAGTAATTACTGCTGTTTACTTAAATCTCAGGCTGTCAGGACCAGGGAAGCTTCTGAGTTAATCAAATTAACAGAAGTCTGAATACATGGAGCTCATATGCTAATTACAGACAGCTTGACCAGGAAGTGACAGAGCCAAGCAGCATTATTTCATTCATGTATCCTATGAAACTTGGAGATGAGACAACCCCTTTAAGGCTTAAACATCTTAAAGATGAACAGTTCTGTCAGTGGATTGTGAATGTAGTATTTAAAAGTGTGGTATTAAATTGGGAATAGTGGGCTCGGGTGTGACCTTGTCCTCCATGCTGGTGGTTGTTACCATATAAAGTGGACGCTATATAAGGAGAACACCTTCGGGTCCCTTCCTTCTAGTAGTTGATGGCTTTACATCTCGGAAGGACATAGGAAGGTTCACGGAACGTCTGGTAATGAAGAATTTAATTTTTAATTGGTGATAATTGATTTAATAATAGATGAAGCTGTCGATATCCGTTTTTCTGCTCTGTGGGCTCAATTTCACATTCATTTAATGGAAAACCTGCCTTAAAGTCATTAATTAAATTTTTACGGATTGACCGAGTCCGATATGAGAGAATCCGTCCTGTCTCATCATCTTAGAGTAGTGACTGGTAATGCAGCTATGCTGCAAACAAACTGGATAAGGCATTTTTGTCTCTTTCAGCTTAGGCTCCATTCACACCATGCAAAGTTTGGACTTACTATATATTATTTTATTATATATAATATATAATATATATATATATATATATATATATATATAAACATATAATATATATATATATATATATATATATATTATATAATACACACACATATATATACCAGTGTGTCCACAAGGTAAAATGGGAAGACGTGCCGAAAGGTTGTACTTTTACATACTATAGCTGTAAATTGGTGCCCTGCAAAAATAAAACACAAGTTATTTTGTCTTTTCCTGTTTATTAGATTGTTTGGGGCAATAGTATAACACATATTTCATATTTGATCATTCAGGGCAGGTCAGTTGACCATGCTGCACAGCCAGGGCTTGTGAGAGGGGGAGTTGCTTATTGCTAGCCTTCCTATAAAGTTCTCTGGTTTTGGCAGCATGGTGCAGATTATACTATAAGCTCCCTGTACTTGAGTCTAGTGGTCTTGCTATGTATTCTGTCATTAGTTATCCAGTATCTTTATTATTGTACACTTGTCCAGTCCTTTCTTGTCTAGTTGGTTCTAGTTACAGTGCTTTTTCCTTAGAGTTGTATGTTTTTTGCCTTGCTATCGCCACTGTTCAGTCTTGCTGCTTCATCTTGCCTAATTCTGTATTTTTTTTCCCCTGGAGTTATGGTATGTTTTTAGTTGTCGCAGTCCATGCCACAGCTCCCGTGTCCTGGCCGCTGCTATGGCGTCCTCTACTGTTCCCGCTAATAGTTACTCACCTGTCCCAGCTCCTGTCTGTGCTGTGGAGTCTCTGCTCCCTGGTGTCCTGTTCATGCACGTGCACCCCCTGAGGGAACGCGGCCCTACTCACCTTGTAAAAGGGACAGTGTCCCAATTTCCTGCTCTGTGACCCCTAGCATTCCTGCTCTTGCTCCTGGTCAGTTTGTTGTTGTCTACATACATAGAGCTTGACCCCTGGCTGCTGTACCTGTGCGTTAACCCTGAGCTTCCTAAAGCATTATACCTGCTGTTACCTGCACCAGTCCATTATATCTGTTGTATATCTGCCACTGTACTGAGTCTGTTACCTGCCTGGGACTACGTCACCTGTCTACGGCTACACCTGTTGTGTCTTATCATCTACACCAGCACCTGCTGTCCTTGCCCTGCACTTCGGCTGTCACCATGGGTTGCCACCTATAACACCTTCCCCACGTTGATCACAGAGGATCCACAGCCAGCTACCAGCAATCGACAGATCAGTGCATACTGACACCACCAGATCGTTACACCAGTCTTGTTATTGCTACTGTTCAGTTTTGCTGGTTCATGTAGTCTAGTATGGAAATCCTGTATCTTGCAGTATTAGTTATTGTCAGTGTTTTCTTCTTGCCTTGCACAGGGAGGTGTTGAGACAATGCACGGTGTGTTATATATTTTATGAGATGTGTTCTATGTCTTATCTTTAGTGTTTTTAGTTTTTGCAAAAGCTACAAGAGTCTCCTGTGCTCCCTCTGCTGTTTTGTTTCCTCCTGTTTATTAGTTTGTTTCTGGCAGTTGCGTAACACACCTTTCACATCTGATCTGTCAGGGCAGATTAGCTGACCGTGCTGCGTAGCCAGAGCTTGTTAGAGGGGGAGTTGCTAATTGGCAGCCTCTCCATAAAGTTCTCTGGTTTTGGCAGCACGGTGTGGATGATACCATAAGCTCCCTGTATTTGTGTGTAGCATTCTTGCTATATATTCAGTCCAATCTTGTCTAGTTAGTTCTAGTTACTGTGTTTTTTTTTCCCTGGAGTTCTTGTTTGTTTCTTGTCTTGTTATTGCTGCTGTTCAGTCTTGCTGGTTCATGTAGTCTAATACTGTGTTTGTGGAAATCCTGTTCTTGCTGTATCCCAGTTATTATCAGTGTTTTTTCTCTAGGGTTTTATTTGAGTTCTCCTGTTTGTGTGAATGTCAACACGGAAATCAAAAAGAAAAAGGCTTACCCCCCCCCCCCCCCCCCCATCCACCCACCTTGAAAGAGTATACCAAGACACATGATGAATGGACCAATTTGGTGCATGGACCGCCTTTCGGACTTGAAGGCAAATGAATGTAACCCAAAAGTTGTGAGGTACAGTGTCCAAAAAAAGGAAAAAAATGTAAATTAAAATCACTTTTTAACCCTTTAAGGACCTTGCTTTTTTTTTTTTTTTTTACATGTTTGTTTTCTCCTCCTCGCTTTTCAAGAGCCATAACTTTTTTTTATTTCTCCTACCTAGATAAATGAGGGCTTTTATTTTGTGGGACAAGATGTAGTTTCTAATGGTGTCATTCATATTACCATAAAATAAACTGGGAAACCGCAAAAAAAAATTCTAAGTGGGGCAAAATGTGAAAAACTTACTTGTGCCATGTTTGCTTCTTTTTTTATTTTAAGGTGTTCACTTTTCATTATAAATGAGGAGTTCTTTGTGTTCTACAGGTTGATATGATTCCGGTAACACCAAACATGAAGGGTTTCCGTTATGTTTTGGTACCGTAAAAAAAAAATCCAAACATTTTATAATTTTAAAATTTGCGCGGCGGCGCCATTTTCGTGCAGCCAGTAACTTTTTTGTACTAACACCTACAGAGTTGGGTAACTGTGCTTCTTTGCAGCCGCAAAAGTACTGTTTGTTACGACCAGTTTGGATTACATGCGACTTTTTTTTGATCACTTTTATTCCAATTATTAGGAGACGTGAAATGACCCAAAAAATTCAATTTTGGTATTCAGAATATTTTTTCTTCTCCGGTGTTCAGCGTCCAGGATAAAGGATGTTATATTTTAATAGACCACACTTTTTCGGACGCGGTGATAACAATTATGTGTCACTTTTAAATTTTTTATTTTTTTTTTGTAAAATGGTAAAAGGGGGTGATATAAACTTTTAACCTATCACAATGCGGTTAACCGTTGTTACGGAGAACACGCTGGGTGCTGAAATTGAAGCAGAGCGCAGATCGGGTCCTTTGTATATCTACAATTTTCTAAACAGCATTAGAAAGGTGCTCACCTTTTCGAGCTGTACTGATTAAACGGTACAGCTCGTCTTTGCGCTGTGTCTCTTAGTGTAGAGACTCTTTTTCCGCAGCAGCTCCGGTCCCGCTTCCCGCCTCCAGTCCACGAGGACGCCGAGGAAAGTGATCAGGAAAAGTAGTAGTATACTACTACTTTTCCTGATAAACTTTTAACCTCTTACATTGGACGTATGAGTACGTCGCGATACCCGTAAGGGGCTTTGTAGTGGGATCACAGCGCAAATTGCAGCTAACACCTGCTGTCATAGTTGCCAACTTTCGAAAATGAAAAAGCAGGAGAATGTATGCATGGACACGCCCATCTTGTTGGTATGCCACGCCCCTTCAAAAAAGCCACACCCCACTCCACCTAACTGCATAACGGCTTTGGAAGAAAGCCAGGTAGATGCCCTTATAGCCAGGTAGTAGCCCCCCATAACCAGGTAGTGCCCCTTACAGGCCGGTAGATGCCCCCTTGTAGCCAAGTAGAATGCCCCCTCTGTAGCCAGGTAAAAGCCAAAATTTGTAGCCAGGTAGATGCCCCCCTTTGTTAGCCAGGTGAGGTGCCCCCCATTGTTAGCCAGGTAGGTGCCCCCCATTGTTAGCCAGGTAGATGCCCCCATTGTCAGCCAGGTAGGTGCCCCCATCTGTTTGCCAGGTAGTGTCCCCTCTGTTGCCAGGTAGTGCCCATATCTGTTAGCCAGGTAGTGCCCCCATCTGTTAGCCAGGTAGTGCCCCCAGCTGTTTGCCAGGTAGATGCCCCTCTGTTGCCAGGTAGTGCCCCTCTGTTGCCAGGTAGTGCCCCTCTGTTAGCCAGGTAGTGCCCCCATCTGTTAGCCTGGTAGTGCCCCCTTTGTTGCCAGGTAGTGCCCCCATCTGTTAGCCAGGTAAGTTTTGGGGCCCCCTTTGTTGGGCCAGGTAGTGCCCCCTCTGTTGCCAGGTAGATGTCCCCTCTGTTGCCAGGTAGTGCCCCCTCTGTTGCCAGTAGTGCCCCCTTGTTGCCAGGTTAGTAGCCCCTCTGTTGCCAGGTAGTGCCCCCTTTGTTGCCAGGTAGAAAGTCCCTCTGTTGCCAGGTAGTGCCCCCTCTGTTGCCAGGTAGTGCCCCCTTTGTTGCCAGGTAGATGTCCCCTCTGTTGCCAGGTAGTGCCCCCTCTGTTGCCAGGTAGTGCCCCCTCTGTTGCGAGGTAGTTGCCCTCTCTGGTAGCCAGGTAGAGCCCCCTAAAGCTAATAAAAATCAAATAATAAAATCCACTTACCTTACCAGGCTCCTGCAGCACGGCCACTCCGGACGATCTCCTCAGCGGCGCAAGGGGAAGTGAGAGCAGCCGCGCGTCACTCCCCTGCAGTCGCGCTTCACTTCCCCCTGCGCCGTTGACCTGTATGTACGGCGCACACACCGGCGCCGGACATACAGGGGGAGGACGCAGGAGGGAGCGATCCCTCCTGCCTCCTCCCCGCACAGTGAGACCGGCGGGCGGGTGAGCGGCCGTGCGGCCAGCTTCACCCGCCTGTAGGAGCAGTCCCGCGGCGCAAGAGTAGCGCACCAGCGCTACTCTTGCGCCGCGGTATTAAAGGAACCCTCCGCCGGGAGGGCGGGAGGGGACCCCAAATAGCGGGACCCCCCCGCCAAAAACGGGAGAGTTGGCATGTATGCCTGGTGTCCCACGCTGTTTAACCCCATGGACACCGCAGCAAAGATTGTGTCTAAATGAATGAGAAACTGCGCTACGCATCATTCCTCACTGCAATCAGGGCACCCGCAGCGAAATCACGGGGCCAGATCGCTTAAGATGACAGCTGCCATGTTTTAAAATTTTGCTACTTCCAGCCCCAGGCAGGAAGTGGGGAGACTGCCATCTTTGTGCACCTTAATGCATTGTATTACAATGAACGAGACTGTAAAAATGATCACTCCCCCTAGTGGTGTAGTACCTAAGGGGGACTCTATGTAAAAGTAAAAAAAAAAAAAAAAAGTTTCAAAGTACAAAAAAAATAAATATGAATATATTAAAAGTTCAAATCACCCCCTTTCGCCATATTACAAATAAAAAAACTAATAAAGTGACAGATTTGGTGTCGCTGCATCTGAAAATGTCTGTTCTATTAAAGTAGAACATTATATCAACGTCAAAATTGTTGGTTTTTTGGTCATTTCACTTCCCCTAAAAATTGTAATAAATTTAATTAAAAAAAGTCCCGTATTTCAAACTGGTAACACCAAAAACTACAGAAAATGGTGCGATCATTTATCCAGGCTAATGCTTTGTATAGACAATGCATTAGGGTGTACAAAGATGGCAGGTTTACTACTTCCTGCCCGGGGCATGGCGACGATGGAAGCCTTCACAAAGCTTCCGCCTGCTATGTTAAGCGATCTGAGCCCTGCGATCTCGCCACGGGGGGTGTCTACTGGAGTGAAGAATGGTGTGCGGCACCGTTTCTTTCTTTTTTTTGAAAAACAAATTTGATTAAAGTTTTAACATAATATCGAAGATACAATTCGCATGTCAATAAAACAGAAAATGAAATCCCACATATGTATAAGTAATTTGGTGTTGGCCCCAAGCTAGTGCAGTGGGGAATTACAAAAGAGAGCGGATAACATAACAAAATGATCATCATGAACAGCAGACAAACCGTTTCTTATTCATTTCGCCACCGCCACGGGGTCTAAAGGGTCGAACACCAGTGCAGGATGGCGCCGGCTCCATCCCGCGCTGTAACCGGCGGGTGTATGTTTACATCCAGTGTCCTTCAGGGGTTAATAAAGTCCATCAAAAGGAGAACTGTGTGAACACAGTCTCCATTCCTTCTGACGCGTTTCAAGCCTGTGATTAGGACACTAAGTCGGCTTGAAACGCGTACACACACAGTTCTTTTAATAGACTTTATTAAAATGTGATTAATTTATCTTTTTTTTTTTTTTTCCTTTTCATGGAAGCTGGATATCTCAACTTAAAGGGGATGTATCGCTTCCTTAGTTCGGCTGATTCACACTGCTCTCAGATTCTCAACTCTGGAAATGCAGGGGCGTTTCTTCCCCTTCCAGCTGGGTGACATCATCCCCCCTTCACTGTTCATGCTGGCTCCCGAGACTCCCCCCCTCCCTCCCCCTCTCTGAGTCCACATGTCACTGTGTCTTTCCCTATGCAGCATTATTTTGTAAGAGCTGTATACATACCACAGGCTGCATTCAATCTATACTGAGCAACTGAGCTCTTCTCCTCTCACAGCTGGAGATGCTCTATGAACGGCACAGATCTCGCTTCTATGCAGGAGAGTTAGGCACCGGGACAAAACTGTTATGTTTTCTCATTGTAGAATCTGTTGCAGTCTGTTTCTGCTGGGTGTGGAGAGAGAAAATGCTACGGCCCCTAACTCTGAGTCAGGCAGGGATAGACACAACTTGTGCTATTTCCTAATTGTGTAAGCCCTTCAGTGTAATTCTGTTTCTTCTGCCTGTATAAAGTGAAAATGTGACGGTCCCTTACTCTGAGTGAGAGACACAGCTCGGGGGCTGTACAGAATGTAAATGAGCTCCCAGCTAGTGAAATGCAAAGAGGAGGGATCCGGAGGGATTGGACCAGGACTGGATATCAGTGTAAACAAAAACACAAGATAAGGAATACTGTGAATACAAGACAGCTTTGCTAATGACATCTAATTGCAAAGTTGCTTGTTTTCACTGTCCCCTTATTCTGAAGGCCATTTAATGAAATGATAAAACCCCTTTAAGGCCACATGTATGAAAACTGTCAATGTCTAAAACTCACTTTCTTGCCCATAGGAACCAATTAGACCGGCCTTTTTATTTCATAAAGTGCTCTGGAGAAATGAGAGGGGCGCTCTGATTGGTTGCCATGAGCAATAAAGTGAGTTTTAGACCTAGACCCCTTAGGGTCAGTTTTAGGGTCAGTTGTAGCTTCAGAGACAGAGAATCAGTGGTGTCTGGTGTTAAGGTTAGTCTTAGGGATAGATCTAGGGAAAGATTCAGGAAAAGTTATTCGGATTAGTTCTTATGTTGCTGCTCATCTATATCTATCCCTTATAGTTACATTGTGTTTGATACATGCTTTACGTTACTGTTTCCTGCTTGGTTGGTTACACTCTAGCTCTATTGTGGGCTTGTTTTTATCTGAGTACTTGGCGTCATATTGGGGACTCGGGAAAGGCGAAGGCTACAGGTGAAGCCAGGTTCGGGAGTCTGATAGCCGTTGGTGCTGTTATATGGCTGCCAGCTGCAAATAGTGCACACATCTGTGAATGTAAGGTCAGCTGGAAGCGAAATTCTGCAATTCTGAGAAAAATAGTTACTAAGAATTCTAAAAATATTCTCCGAAGAGCTGACGAGGCCGACCTTTGCAGAGCGTCAGACCTCAGATCTGGAAATTCGAGATTATCAAACAAAACACTTCAAATTCATGTAAAAGGTGACTGAAAAAAGCAGGTTTTTGGGCAGATGGCCCATCTTAGATTGCTTTCATTGCTGACGTTTCATACAAGGGCACTAGGTGTAGGTTCGAACTTGCCCACAGGTGAGCAGGGGAAACCCCTGAATATGCTAGGCCCAGGACATGGTGGTGTTGGCGCTATAGACCCTCCAGCAGCTGTGGGGTCCCTGGATGGTGGTGTTGGCTCTATGGACCCTCCAGCAGCTGTGGGGCCCCTGGATGGTGGTGTTGGCTCGATGGCTCATCCAGCAGCTGTGGGGCCCGTGGTGGGTGGTGTTGGCTCGCTGGCTCCTCAAGCAGCTGTGGGCCCCCGGGATGGGGGTGGTGGCTCTATGGATCATCCAGCAGCTGTGGGGCCTCTGGATGATGATGTTGGCTCTATGGACCCTCCAGCAGCGGTGGGGCCCCTGGATGGTGGTGTTGGCTCTATGGATCATCCAGCAGCTGTGGGCCCCCAGGATGGTGGTGTTGGCTCTATGGATCATCCAGCAGCTGTGGGCCCCCAGGATGGTGGTGTTGGCTCTATGGACCCTCCAGCAGCGGTGGGGCCCCTGGATGGTGGTGTTGGCTCTATGGATCATCCAGCAGCTGTGGGCCCCCTGGATGGTGGTGTTGGCTCTATGGACCATCCAGCAGATGTGGGGCCTCTGGATGGTGGTGTTGGCTCTATGGCTCCTCCAGCAGCTGTGGGGCCCCTGGATGGTGGTGTTGGCTCTATGGATCGTCCAGCAGCTGTGGGCCCCCAGGATGGTGGTGTTGGCTCTATGGATCATCCAGCAGCTGTGGGGCCTCTGGATGGTGGTGTTGGCTCTCGGGCCACTCCAGCAGCTGTGGGGCTCCTGGATGGTGGTGTTGGCTCTATGGTCCCTCCAGCTGCTGTGGGGCCCCTGGATGGTGGTGTTGGCTCTATGGCTCCTCCAGCAGCTGTGGGGTCCCTGGATGGTGGTGTTGGCTCTATGGCTCCTACAGCAGCTGTGGGGCCCCTGGATGGTGGTGTTGGCGCTATAGACCCTCCAGCAGCTGTGGAGCCACTGGATGGTGGTGTTGGCTCTATGGACTCTCCAGCAGCTGTGGGGCCCCTGGATAGTGGTGTTAGCGCTATAGACCCTCCAGCAGCTGTGGGGCCCCTGGATGGTGGTGTTGGCTCTATGGACCCTCCAGCAGCTGTGGGGCCCCTGGATATGGCTGGCCTATGGTTCATTTTTAAAACAGAGAAAGACATTGGCGTTTCTGGCAAAAAAACATCAGAGAATAAACATCCTGCAACCATTGCTGGAAGAACGCAAGCTGGTGATGGGTCTGGGGAAACGATCTCGGGGCATTCTCTGGGCCACTCATCCATGTGGAAGTTGCTCTTACCTGATATGGGTAAAAATCCTCCTTGTAGATCACATACATTCATACATGCTGGTTGTCTTCCCTGGGCCGGATGGGATCTTCCAGCAACACAAGGTCACATGGCTAGAAATGTCTGACATTCGTTGGTAAGAGCAGGACCAAGACTTCCAAGTACTATCCTGGCCCCTAACCCCGAGACTCCAACTGAGCATGTGTGGGACCTCTGAATGGTAGTGTTGGCTCTATGGGCCCTCCAGCAGTTCTGGGGCCCCTGAATGGTGATGTTGGCTCTATGGTCCCTCCAGCAGCTGTGGGGCCCCTGGATGGTGGTGTTGGCTCTATGGACCCTCCAGCAGCTGTGGAGCCCCTGGATGGTGGTGGTGGCTCTATGGACCCTCCAGCAGCTGTGGGGCCCCTGGATGGTGGTGTTGGCTCTATGGACCCTCCAGCAGCTGTGGGGCCCCTGGATGGTGGTGTTGGCTCTATGGACCCTCCAGCAGCTGTGGGGCCCCTGGATGGTGGTGTTGGCTCTATGGACCCTCCAGAAGCTGTGGGGCCCCTGGATGGTGGTGTTGGCTCTATGGACCCTCCAGCAGCTGTGGGGCCCCTGGATGGTGGTGTTGGCTCTATGGACCCTCCAGCAGCTGTGGGGCCCCTGGATGGTGGTGTTGGCTCTATGGACACTCCAGCAGCTGTGGGGCCCCTGGATGGTGGTGTTGGCTCTATGGCTCCTCCAGCAGCTGTGGGGCCCCTGGATGGTGGTGTTGGCTCTATGGACCCTCCAGCAGCTGTGGGGCCCCTGGATGGTGGTGTTGGCTCTATGGACCCTCCAGCAGCTGTGGGGCCCCTGGATAGTGGTGTTGGCTCTATGGACCCTCCAGCAGCTGTGGGGCCCCTGGATGGTGGTGTTGGCTCTATGGCCCCTCCAGCAGCTGTGGGGCCCCTGGATGGTGGTGTTGGCTCTATGGACCCTCCAGCAGCTGTGGGGCCCCTGGATGGTGGTGTTGGCTCTATGGACCCTCCAGCAGCTGTGGGGCCCCTGGATGGTGGTGTTGGCTCTATGGACCCTCCAGCAGCTGTGGGGCCCCTGGATGGTGGTGTTGGCTCTATGGCTCCTCCAGCAGCTGTGGGGCCCCTGGATGGGTGTGGTGGCTCTATGGCTCCTCCAGCAGCTGTGAGGCCCCTGGATGGTGGTGTTGGCTCTATGGACCCTCCAGCAGCTGTGGGGCCCCTGGATGGTGGTGTTGGCTCTATGGACCCTCCAGCAGCTGTGGGGCCCTGGATGGTGGTGTTGGCTCTATGGCTCCTCCAGCAGCTGTGGGGCCCCTGGATGGTGGTGTTGGCTCTATGGACCCTCCAGCAGCTGTGGGGCCCCTGGATGGTGGTGTTGGCTCTATGGACCCTCCAGCAGCTGTGGGGCCCCTGGATAGTGGTGTTGGCTCTATGGACCCTCCAGCAGCTGTGGGCCCCTGGATGGTGGTGTTGGCTCTATGGCCCCTCCAGCAGCTGTGGGGCCCCTGGATGGTGGTGTTGGCTCTATGGACCCTCCAGCAGCTGTGGGGCCCCTGGATGGTGGTGTTGGCTCTATTGACACTGCAGAATCTGTGGGGCCCCTGGATGTTGGTGTTGGCTCTATGTAACCTCCAGCAGCTGTGGGGCCCCTGGATGGTGGTGTTGGCTCTATGGCTCCTCCAGCAGCTGTGGGGCCCCTGGATGGTGGTGCTGGCACTATGGCTCCTGCAGCAGCTGTGAGGCCCCGGGATGGTGGTGTTGGCTCTATGGACCCTCCAGCAGCTGTGGGGCCCCTGTATGGTGGTGTTGGCTCTATAACCCCTCCTGGGTCACTCCCAACCTGTCTAGCTGCTTTCCGTGCTGCACACGGGGGTGACTCTGCATATTAGCCATGATCATAATAATGTGACTCAATTGTGTATATATGATTAGGCGGCTATTATAACATCGCACAACATTTCGCCCACTCTATCGCCAGCATGAGTTTCTCAGCGTCCGTGCCCTTCCAGGCCTCCTGCTCCATCGCCCCAGCCCCAACGCCATCATCACAGCAAAGGGTTAACGACAATAAAAGGAGACGGCAAGAACTCTTTTTTTTTAATGCATAAACCGAGCTGAAGCCGCAGTAAACACTTGAGCCTACACTTCCCATAGAAGCAGCAAGAAGTTTTTGCAGCAATTTGTTTAGGAAATGAATCAAAGGTTTTGACAATAACAAAGGGAACAAATCAGACTCTTGAGAAAACAGACAGAAAATTTTAACAGTGAAAATGCAAATCTGTGCAGAACTAATTCAATTTTATGTCCAAATATCATCAGTGTCTCTCCAGAGCAGGGTCCTCAAGCTGTGGCCCGCCAGATGTTTTAGCTTCCACGGCCGCCCCTGGACTCGGCCACCATTGTACCTCACTACAGTTCAATTCAGGCAGGCCCTGAAATCGTGGGCGGAACGACGAGACGGCGCTGCGTATGCAGCACAGACTATGTGAGGGGCATCCTGCGTGATGACGTCACGCCACCTGTGCCAAAAGAAGACAGAGTCGAGCGGGCGCCTCTTCAGAGCAGCGGGGAACATAGCCGAGTACTGGTATTTTACCTGTACCTGCCTATTGGGGAAACGTACCTGCCAATTGAGGACCTGAACATGCCTATTGGGGACCTTTACCTGCCTATTGGGGACCTATGCTGCCTATTGGGAACCTGTACCTGCCTATTGGGGATCTGTACCTGCCTATTGGGGACCTATGCTGCTTCTTGGGGACCTATGCTGCCTATTGGGCACCTATGCTGTCTATTGGGGACATTTACATGCTTATTGGGGACCTATGCTGCATATTGGGGACCTTTACATGCTTATTGGGGACCTATGCTGCCTATTGGGGACATTTAAGTGCCAACTGGGGACCTGAACCTGCCTATTAGAGACATGAACCTGCCTATTGGGGACATGTACCTGCCAACTGAGGACCTGAACCTGCCTATTGTGGACATGTACCTGCCAATTGAGGACCTGAACCTGCCTATTGGGGACCTGAACCTGCCTTTTGGGGACCTATGCTGCCTATTGGGGACCTGTACCTGCCTATTGGGGAAAGTTACTTGCCTATTGGGGACCTATGCTGCCTATTGGGGACATTTACCTGCCAACTGGGGACCTGAACCTGCCTATTAGAGACATGAACCTGCCTATTGGGGACATGTACCTGCCAACTGAGGACCTGAACCTGCCTATTGGGCACATTTACCTGCCTATTGGGGACCTGTACCTGCCTACTGGGGAGGTATGCTGCCTCTTGGGAACATTTACCTCCCTACTGGGGACCTATGCTGCCTACTGAGGATATTTACCTGCCTAGTGGGGACCGATGCTGCCTATTGGGGACCTGTACCTGCATACTGGGGATATGTACTTGCATAATTGGTACATATACTGCCTCATGGGGACATTTACCTGCCTACTGGGGACCTATGCTGCCTACTGAGGATATTTACCTGCCTAGTGGGGACCGATGCTGCCTATTGAGGACATTTACCTGCTTATTTTTCCAGAATGAAACATCTGAAATATCCAACCAGATCTAGACTAACTAATGAACACTTGCATCTTGCATCACTTGTTACGACTGGCAGTGACAAATATGGAATAGAGGAACCCCAAAAGATCCAGAAGCTCAATGTATAGAACAGTGCTGCTATTGAAGGACAATGGGAAGCTTAAGGGGGCACGCTCACCCCATGGATTGGCTCGAAACATGGAGACAAAGCTAAATAGACTATTACCAAATACATTGCTGTTCTGATTTTGCTTCCTTTCAAGGTTAGAGCAGTTCTTATCTCCTGTTTTTGTGCACAAGCTTCCCTAGGTCACTGACCACCTCTCTCTGCTCTAGGAGTTGGCAGAATGGTGATGTCACTCCCTGCTGTGTCTTAGCAGCAGCAAAAGATCTTGATTATGGTTCTTACTGTCAAACTTTAACCCTTAAGCGCTCTGTAGCCTTTTGTCCAGCTGTTAACACCCTTCCCCATTACCCCTCTAACATGTTCAACTAGGAATAGCAGATGCAATGTGCCCATCACTGCTGTAGAACCACCTACATCCTCAACAGGAAGTGGGAGCGAGTATCTGTAGAAGCACCCAAAGTGTGAACAGGAAGCTGTAGCTTTGTGTCCTGCTGTTAAAACCACTTTATTACCAATGTCCATCTGACAGGTCAGCTAGGAACAGAAGAGTTGAAGTTTCAATCACTGCTGTAGAACCGCCCACAGCCTGAACAGGAAGTTGGAGCCTGAAGCTGTAGAACCACAGCCAGAACAGGAAGTGGGAGCCTGAAGCAGTAGGACTGTTTACCGCCTTAATAGGAAGAGGGAGCCTGAAGCTGTAGAACAACCCACAACTAGAACAGGAAGTGGGAGCCTGAAGCTGTAGACCAGCCCACAGCCTGCACAGGAGGTGGGCGCCTGAAGCTGTAGACCCGCCCCCAGCCTGAACACGAAGTTGGAGCAGCAGCTGCAGTACAGTGAGATTAGTCCGGACTGCTGATACTGTCCTTTCCGTACCCTGGAGCTCTTGTCATTGACCTGTGGTCTAGTCTAAACTTATCTATCCCTTTCCAGTAAACAATAAAGCAATCATTCTATTATTACCTATATGTAAGGAGGCTCAATGGAGACAAGCAGCAGCTGCAGTGAAGCGAGATTAGTCTGCCCGGCCACTTAGGAGTTTTATCTCTTTAGAAAAGGGCGACATTTAACCCCTTAGTGCATGTCGACGTATGGGTACATCCTGATGGAGGTAAGGGGCTTTTTAGCTCCGTTACGTGCTGTGTAACACCTTAGAAGCCGTAGTGTCTCTAAATGAATGAGAAACAGTGCAGGGCACCGTTCCCCCAGTCTGATCGAGATCGCGAGACCCATGTTTTCTGTGCTTCTACTTCCTGCCCCAGGCAGGAGTAGTAAAGCCGCCACCTTTGTACACCTTAATGCATTGTTTATACAATGCAATAGGCTCTATAAACGACCACACCCCCTAGCGGGGGTGAAGCGTCCTATGGAGCTCAAAATCCCTACAAGGATTGCTTTTTATATTAATGATCTTGCAAAAACAAGTCACTTTGCAATATATGTTCATCAACAGTATCCTACCTATTCTGAGATATCCCTCTTGTATAGGCTGCATCAGCTCCTCAGGTCGCTATAGCTACAGACCTGTTTGATCTCTCCCGATAGGCTGCCAGCACTGGTCGCTCTAACTACAGACCTGTTTACTCTCTCCTGATAGGCTGCCAGCACTGGTTGCTATAGCTACAGACCTGGCTTCTACTGCAGCCTAGTATAAGTCAGTAAACACGCCCCCGAATTCAAAGTGAAACCAAGAAAACAGGATGAATCAATGTAGTGAGACAACCCCTTTAAGGTTAAAAAAAAATTTTTATTAAAAAAAGAAAATTAAAAAAAAAAAGTTCAAATCACCCTCCTTTTGCCATTCTACAAATAAAAAAATGTAGATAATAAAGTGACTCATATTTGCCGTCACCGCGTCTGAAAAAGTCCTATCTATTAAAATATAACCTCATTTTCCCGTTCGCTGAACACTGTAGACAAAATAATTCCAAACGCCAAAATTGATTTTTTATTTTTTTGGGGGGGGTGGGGGGGGGGGGGGAGGTTTATTTCTTGTCCCCTAAAAATCGGAATAAAAGTTATCAAGAAGTCGCATGTATACCAAACTGGTACCAATAAAAAGTGCACTTTAAGCTGCAAAAGAAAAAAAAAAACTGCCCCTCACTCAAGTCCGTAGGTGTCAGTACAAAAAAGTTATTGGTCGAAGAAAATGGCAAAGGTGTGAAACACTAGAAAATGTTTGGATTGTTTTTTACGGTACCAAGACATAATGGAAACCCCACATGTTAGGTATCAACGAAATCGTATCAACCTGCAGAATAAAGAGAACACATCATTTATACCGGAGCGTGAACGCTGTAAAAACAAAACCCCCACAAACATGGGGCAAGTGCATTTTTTTCACATTTTACTCTCCTTTTTCTGCTTTTTTCCCTGTATAGTCTATGGTTCGGTAACTGAAACCGATGACAAAAATGATAACGTTACGGCTCTGGAAAGGTGGCGAGGGAAAAAACGAACGGGGGAAAAAAATAGGCTTGGATGTTAAGGGGTTAAAGATGTTAATTTAAAATCGGGTAAACTGCAAAAATAAAAAAAATTAAAAGAATGCTGAAAAAAAAATAAAAAAATAATAATATTGGTTTTCAGTACAGGGGAGCGCTGTGTTCTCCGTTCTGTTCTATGGGAGTTCCCAGTACAGAGCAGTGCTGTGTTCTCCATTCTCCTCTATGGGAGTTCCCAGTACAGGAGAGCGCTGTGTTCTCCATTCTCCTCTATGGGAGTTCCCAGTACAGGAGAGCACTGTGTTCTCCATTCTCCTCTATGGGAGTTCCCAGTACAGGAGAGCGCTGTGTTCTCCATTCTCCTCTATGGGAGTTCCCAGTACAGGAGAGCGCTGTGTTCTCCTTTCTCCTCTATGGGAGTTCCCAGTACAGGGGAGCACTGTGTTCTCCATTCTCCTCTAAGGGAGTTCCCAGTACAGGGGAGCGCTGTGTTCTCCATTCTCCTCTATGGGAGTTCCCAGTTCAGGGGTGTGCTGTGTTCTCCATTCTCCTCTATGGGAGTTTCCAGTACAGGAGAGCACTGTGTTCTCCATTCTCGTTCGATGGGAGTCCCCAGTACAGGAGAGCACTGTGTTCTCCATTCTGTTCTATGGGAGTTTCCAGTACAAGGGAGCGCTGTGTTCTCCATTCTGTTCTATGGGAGTTCCCAGCACAGGGGAGCACTGTGTTCTCCGTTCTCCTCTATGGGAGTTCCCAGTAAAGGGAAGCGCTGTGTTCTCCATTCTCCTCTATGGGAGTTCCCGGTACAGGAGAGCGCTGTGTTCTCCATTCTCCTCTATGGGAGTTCCCGGTACAGGAGAGTGCTGTGTTCTCCATTCTCCTCTATGGGAGTTCCCGGTACAGGAGAGTGCTGTGTTCTCCTTTCTCCTCTATGGGAGTTCCCAGTACAGGGGAGCACTGTGTTCTCCATTCTCCTCTATGGGAGTTCCCAGTACAGGGGAGCGCTGTGTTCTCCATTCTCCTCTATGGGAGTTCCCAGTTCAGGGGTGTGCTGTGTTCTCCATTCTCCTCTATGGGAGTTTCCAGTACAGGAGAGCACTGTGTTCTCCATTCTGTTCGATGGGAGTCCCCAGTACAGGAGAGCACTGTGTTCTCCATTCTGTTCTATGGGAGTTTCCAGTACAAGGGAGCGCTGTGTTCTCCATTCTGTTCTATGGGAGTTCCCAGTACAGGGGAGCACTGTGTTCTCCGTTCTCCTCTATGGGAGTTCCCAGTAAAGGGAAGCGCTGTGTTCTCCATTCTCCTCTATGGGAGTTCCCAGTACAGGAGAGGGCTGTGTTCTCCATTCTCCTCTATGGGAGTTCCCAGTACAGGAGAGCACTGTGTTCTCCATTCTCCTCTATGGGAGTTCCCAGTACAGGAGAGCGCTGTGTTCTCCTTTCTCCTCTATGGGAGTTCCCAGTACAGGGGAGCACTGTGTTCTCCATTCTCCTCTAAGGGAGTTCCCAGTACAGGGGAGCGCTGTGTTCTCCATTCTCCTCTATGGGAGTTCCCAGTACAGGGAAGTGGTGTGTTCTCCATTCTCCTCTATGGGAGTTTCCAGTACAGGAGAGCACTGTGTTCTCCATTCTGTTCAATGGGAGTCCCCAGTACAGGAGAGCACTGTGTTCTCCATTCTGTTCTATGGGAGTTCCTGGTACAGGGGAGAGCTGTGTTCTCCATGCTGTTCTATGGGAGTTCCCGGTACAGGGTAGCATTGTGTTCTCCATTCTCCTCTATGGCAGTTCCCAGTACAGGGGAGCGCTGTGTTCTCCATTCTGTTCTATGGGAGTTCCAAGTATAGGGAAGCGCTGTGTTCTCCATTCTTTTCTATGGGAGTTCCCAGTACAGGGAAGCGCTGTGTTCTCCATTCTGTTCTATGGGAGTTCCCAGTACAGGGGAGCGCTGTGTTCTCCATTCTGTTCTATGGGAGTTCACAGTACAGGGGAGCGCTGTGTTCTCCATTCTGTTCTATGGGAGTTCACAGTACAGGGGAGCGCTGTGTTCTCCATTCTGTTCTATGGGAGTTCCCAGTACATGGGAGTGCTGTGTTCTCCATTCTGTTCTATGGGAGTTCCCAGTACAGGGGAGCGTTGTGTTCTCCATTCTGTTCTATGGGAGTTTCCAGGGGGTTTCTCCTTTCTGATGGAAGTGTCGCTTCAAGTGAACATATGTGAAAATACAAAACTGATGTAATGAATACCTGCCGGTTGTTTAAGGTGATATCAAAAAAATGTAGGTCATTCGCCAAACTAAACCGGTTTTGCTCGTGTGATAATCACAGTCTGCAGCTGTTTGGTGCTCGTTGGCCTCATTACATGGATAAGATTGTCGGATTCATCACAAATAAGCAGAGAAAAACTAAAAAGTGGGAAATAATATTTTATTACAAAACGAAATCGGAGCCCCCGTCCTGTTGCTCTCCTGGTCCCGGCCGCGGAGCTCAGGTCCCAGACTGCACAGTGAGTGCCTGCTGTGTGGCTGGGGCCGGTGCGGGACGCGTCCTCCTCCTCTCTTCATTCCTCTTCATCGTCTTCGGCCACTTGTGGGAAGAATTTCTGGCAATCGATGAAAAGGGCCTCGCTGGTGGTGCTGGTGATGAGAGCCCGCTCCACAAAGGGACCTGGGGAAAGCAAATACCTTCTCGTGAACAGATGTCCGGGGGTAACATGATGCTGCAGCCAATCCCTGACCTCTGTGGTCACATGATGCTGCCGCCAGTCCCTGACCTCTGCGGTCACATGATGCTGCCGCCAATCCCTGACCTCTGCGGTCACATGATGCTGCAGCCAATCCCTGGCCTCTGTGGTCACATGATGCTGCCGCCAATCCCTGACCTCTGTGGTCACATGATGCTGCAGCCAGTCCCTGACCTCTGTGGTCACATGATGCTGCCGCCAATCGCTGCCCTCTGTGGTCACATGATGCTGCAGCCAATCCCTGCCCTCTGTGGTCACATGATGCTGCCGCCAATCCCTGACCTCTGTGGTCCCATGATGCTGCGGCCAATCCCTGACCTCTGTGGTCACATGATGCTGCAGCCAATCCCTGACCTCTGTGGTCACATGATGCTGCAGCCAATCCCTGACCTCTGTGGTCACATGATGCTGCAGCCAATCCCTGACCTCTGTGGTCACATGATGCTGCAGCCAATCCCTGACCTCTGTGTCACATGGTGTACATGCAGATAGGCTGCAGCATCATGTGATCTATGAAGGAACGTGACGTCATCAGTGAGGGACTAGGGGGAAACCAGGAGCTCTGGAATGGAGGTGACGGAAGAGGTTAATATGGGGGAATTTAATATTTTGGCACAGTGGAAGGTTTTTAAAAGTACAAACAAAAATGGCTACTCACCGAAGTGCAAAGGCTTGTGTGTGCAGACATCTTTTACAAGGGCGTCCAGATTGGCAGCTATATGCTCCACCGGCATGTTCAGCTGGAGAGACAAAAAATAATACCGAAATTCTTACTGCGGCAGGAATGGCCAATCTCCCCTTGCACTGGGGAACAGATCTCACAGTTCTTGTAGATTGTAAGCCTTCGCGGGGAGGGTCCTCTCTCCCTCCTGTTAGTCACAGATTATCACTATTGTAATTGTTTGACTTATGTTATGTTTGTAACCCCCTTGAATGTACAGCGCCCTGGAATCAATGGCGCTCTAAAATAAATAATAATAATAATAGTAATAAATTTGCTTTTTTTTTTGCCTTTGAAATTATCAAACTATGTTTAACTGGAGATATTTTGCCAAAACCCACTACGTTTTTTGTTTTTTTTTTAGCTGCGGCGCGTTATGAGGGTGAGAGTAGCCTGGTACAATCAGTCCAACGACTGCCAGCTGCCAGGGGGTGATGGCGAAGAGGCTCAGTAGGTCACAGGCTTTGAAACGGAAGGAGCTACATGGATCCCTGTCCCTGGCACGGTCACAGGAAGCTTGGCAGATCAGTGGAGAATTCGGGAGGTAGGGATCTGCACCCAACCTGAGGCTCGCCAGCTGTTCCCCAACGACCCCTCCCTGTTTACAGATCCAGGACACAGTTCTAGTGATTACACACTCCATATCCTTTTATAGTCCAATATCAATATAGTCTATATGAGAAGGAGCAACTTTACAATGATTACATTACTATTATGGGTTATAACATGTATTACGACCCAGAGCTGCATTCAATAGTCTGCTGCCTTCACAGCTTAAAGGGGTATTCTCACCACGCTATTTCACGGAGTCAGTCAGCTTTAAACTTACACTTCCTGGTCAGGCTGTGGGTGGTTCTACAGCTTCCATCCTGCCACTGCCAGTCAGGAAAGCGGGGTAAAGGGGCTGGTCAGGAATGGGGGGATTTAACGGGCCGGTCAATAAGGGGGTGTGGGTGAGGTAAACGGACCGGTCAGGAAGCGGTGGTAAACGGGCCGGTCTATAAGGGAGGGGTAAATGGGACGGTCTATAAGGGGGGCTTAAACGGGCCGGACAATAAAGGGGGGGGGGGGGGTAAATGGTCTGGTCAGGAAGCGGGGTAAACGGGACGGTCAAGAAGGGAGCTGGTCAGGGTCTAGGAAGATTCGATGGTCCTGTGCAGCGGATGAGAATATTGAGCATCCATCTTTGGTGCAGGGTCTACTGAACCAAGTATTGTCCCGCATTGCGGCGTGCAGTCATGTTTCCAGCTGTGTTTTTCCATCTTGGCAGCCAAGTTATAATTAATTGTGGAGATATTATCTAATTCATAGACGGAACCAGATGTCGAACAGATGCTGATCAATAATCCGAATTAACAGCAGCTATAAATACAACCGCTAGATAAAGAGCAAACATTGGAGGGGGGATAAATCACCGAGGAGGTCATCTCGGCTCCTGACGTATAAAACCGGCCAAAGTCTTAGAAATAATTATTCTTAGCCCACTCCTCATGCTCCAACTGTCTATTGGTATTTAGCCCACTCCTCATGCTCCAACTGTCAATAGGTATTTAGCCCACTCCTCATGCTCCAACTGTTCATAGGTATTTAGCCCACTCCCTATGATCCAACTGTCCATAGGTATTTAGCCCACTCCTTATGATCCAACTGTCCAGAGGTCTTTAGCCACTGCTTATGATTCAACTGTCCATAGGTATTTAGCCCACTCCTCATGCTCCAACTGTCCATAGGTATTTAGCCACTCCTTATGATCCAACTGTCCATATGTATTTAGCCCACTGCTTATGATTCAACTGTCCATAGGTATTTGGCCCGCTCCTTGTGATCAGCTCCAGCTGTCCACAGGTATTTGGCCCACTCCTTTTGAGCGGCTCCAACTGTCCACCGGTATTCGGCACACTGCTTATGAGAGCTCCAACTGTGCCAGGTGTGAAGGTGTTTTCTTCACACTGCAGGTTTCAACTCCTTCCACAAATGTTCAATAGGATTTAGATCAGGGCTCATAAAAGCCACTTCAGAATTGTCCAATGCTTTGTTCTTAGCCAATCCTGGATGTTTCTAGCTGTGTGTTCTGGGTCATTTTCCAGTTGGAGGACCCTTAACCTGTGACCGAGTTTTCTGACACTGCGTACCACATTTTGCTCCAGAACGCCTTGATAGTCTGGAATTTCGTTGTACCCTGCGTAGATTTAAGACACCCTGCAACAGATGCAGCAAAGCAGTCCTAAAACATAAGCGATCCTCCTCTGTGTTTCACAGAAGGTACAAAGTTCCTTTCTTTGTAGGCTTCATTTTTGCGTCTGTGAACAGAGCCGAGGTGACAATCCAAAAAGCTCCAGTTTTGTCTCATCTGTCAAAAGGACATATGCTTGTCGATATGCTTTCTGGCAAACTACAGAATCACTTGCTTATGAGTTGCTATCAACAGTGGATTCCTCCTCGGCCGTCTTGAATTAAATCCAGCGACAAATGGTAAGATCTGACGCTGATGTACCTTGACCTTCAAGTTCACCTCTAATCTCTTTGAAAGTTGTTCTGGGCTCTATAATTACCATTCATATTATACATCTCTAAAATTGTTCCCCAATTTTCCTCTTGTGGCCATGTCCAGGGAGAGTGACATGTGCACAACCCATGGGTAAGAGGCCACAATGCATCAAATCCTGCATATCTTACTTTATATTTATTCCTACATATCAATCCCTCCTCCCCTTCCCGAGTTTGAATTTCCCTTCAGCCCATCCAGAGGCGTCTTAACAGCATTATGGGCCCTGGGCATAACAGTGCAATGGGCCCTGCCCAAATACATAACATTACACTAGGCCATGCCGCTATTCATGCCCAAACACTAATTGGCAGAGCAGGGAGCCTTTGGTTCTCTTCACCACCTTGGTTTTTAACTGTTTGCAAATCCTAAAAACACACAAACGGTTCAATTCCTGGGACATACATATACCACCTGGGGCCCCCATACTTGTGGGGCCCCCGGGCAACTGCCTAGTGTGCCCAATGGAAAAGATGGCCATGAGCCCATCTACTACATAGAGAGCAGACATACCTATAGCAAATCTACTATAGCACCACGTAAAAAGCATATACTGGTGCATCTCAAAACAATTAGAATATCACTGAAAAGATAATTGATATAAATAAATTAAGTCAAATAGAGAAACCCATATATTGTATAGATTCATTACAGTATTAATTAAAAGGTTTAATTTAATACATCAGTGAGCCCTATAACAAAGAAAAACATAGTCCTGGAGAACCCCTTTAATTTTCAATGATATTCTAATTTTTTGAGATGCACTGGTACATTGTAACTTTCTAACATATTACATTGTGCCAAACTCAAAATTTAAAGGGCAAGAAGCTTTGGGTTACAAATGTGTAGAAAGCTTGTAATGTAAAGGTATGTTCACACTGCGTAAACGCGGCGCACATTTATTCTCGTGTGCATCTGCGCTTTATATAGGGGGAAACGTGCCTTCGCCGCAAATCACGGTAATTCTAAAATAGCGTTTCCATACAGAGCCTAATAGATAACTTCCCGCCTTCCACGAATAACCATGCCCGCTGGCCGTTCCAGTCGATCGTATTTGTAACGCGCGGGGTATAAGAAGTGAAACCCTAAAACTGCGCCTCCGCTGATAATGGAAGTGAATGGGGCCGGACCTCCTGCGCTACTTCTAAAACACACGCCGTATTGCGGTGCATACAGTACGCACCCCAATAGACCGTGTGAACATACCCTAAAGCTCCTTGTCCTCTAAATTCTAAAATTGGCACAATGTAACAAGTGTTACAATGTACATGGTTGTAAAAAGCTGTAGTTCCTTGCCCTCTAAATTCTAAGATTGTTACATTATTACAAAATGTGTAATAATATGGAACATAAAGCTACTTGCCATTTAAATTCTGACTGCTACAATGTAACCAATAGTACACTGTTACATGCTACAATGTACGTGGTTGTAAAAATCTTGTGATGTACAGTGGTCATGGAATATAAAGCTCCCTGCCCTTTAAATTCTAAGATTGCCACGATGTAACAAATGCTACATAGTTACAATGTATATGGTTGTAAAAAAAAAAAAAAAAAAAAAAAGGCTTGTAACGTATAAATCCTTGCCCTTTGAATTCTAAGATTGTTACATTATTACAATATGTTACAACATGGTTGTAAAAAGCTTGTAATGTACAGGGGTTATAATAATATGGAACATAAAGCTCCTTGTCCTTTAAATTCTGTTTGCTACAATGTAACAAGTGGTACAATGTTACAATGTACGTGGTTGTAAAAAGCTTGTAACGTATAGTTCCTTGCCCTTTGAATTCTAAGATTGTTACAAAATGTTACAATGTACATGGTTGTAATAATATGGAACATAAAGCACCTTGCCCTTTAAATTCGGGTTGGTACAATGTACGTGGTTGTAAAAAGCTTGTAACATATAGCCCATTGCACCCTAAGGCCATGTTCACACGGCTTAAAATTGGACGTATTTCAGTCCGTAATTACGCGCCGGAGTGCGCAAATTACGGCTGGAATATGTCCCAGTCATTACGGTAATCCACAGTTCTCCTAGAGAACTATGGATTACGTCTCCTCTCCCTGCTCGGCGAATACGCCGAGGGGGGAGAGCAGCTCCCGCCCCGCCCCCGGCCACACGGCGTAATTGCGGGGCGTAATTATGCCCTGCAAATACACCGTGTGAACATAGCCTAAAGGTATGTTCACCCGATGTATTTCGGTGCGTACAGTACGCGCCGCAATACATTGTGTGTTTTGGGAGTCGCGCTGAACAGCGTGTACTCCCACGGCACGTGTATAGACATGTGACTTATATCCGTAAAATATGATCGTATTGTACGCGCAGGGGGATGAGGCGTATCCATAGTTCTCTATGAGAGCTATGGATTACCGTAATTATGGGGCGCATTTCCCCGTGTATGAAGCGCAGTATGCCGCGAAATACGCGCCAAAATGCGCTTCAAAATAAGCCGTGTGAACATACCCTAAGGGTATGGTCACACGGTGGAATTGCAGTGCGCATCGCGCCGCGTATTTGCGGCGCAATTATGGTAATCCATAGTAAAGCATGTGTATGGGTCCGGCGGGGGGTGGCCGGGCGACGGCCCCATAGACATGCATTGTTCACGGCGCGTATTCGCCACAAACAATTAACATGTCAATTCTCCCACCGCGCGTACACTACGATCGCATTGTGCATGCGGTGGGACGGCGCGTAATCCATAGTTCTCTATGAGAGCTATGAATGGCCGTAATTGCGGCGCGAAAATACGCCGTGTGAACATGGCCTAAGATTGCAACAATGTAACAAATGGTACAATGTTACAATGTATGAGAGCTATGAATTACCGTAATTGCGGCGCGCATTTCACCCGTATTAACGCGCAAATATGTGGCGAGATGTGTGCCGCAATTATGCAGTGTGAACATACCTTTACGTTACAAGCTGTTTACACATTTGTAACCCTTCCTCCCCTTTAAATTTTGAGTTTGTCACAGTGTAATATGTTGTATAAAGCTTGTAACATATAGCCCCTTGTCCTCTAAGGTCGCCACAATGTATCAAATGTTACAGTGTATAAGGCAGCCAAGATACTTACTATGTTGCAAGCTTAGTTTTTAGCACTGAGATGCCCATTTGGAAAAAAAATTTGAAAAAATCGTGGGTGAAAGTTCAGTCCAGTTCCGTTTCATCGACGACGCTATCGGATAGCTGTGAGGAGTGCAGCACCTCGCTTTCGTAACTTCTCGCCTTACAGCACAGAGAGTAGAGGAGACCCAGGCAGGTGATGAAGTACAGTCCTACGATGAACCACACCAACGCGCCCAACGCGGCGAGGCAGACGGACCCTCCCTCCATGTCCTCAGACGCTGCTCTCTCTCATCTTCACCGGGAAGACAGGTAATGGAGAGAGGACGGCAGGAGTGAGAGGAGACGACGCAAGAGGCCAGGCAGCCAAAACAAACAAAGTGTTAGCAAACAGATAGCGCGCCCTGAAGTATACTTATATCCTTATGAGATAGAAGTATCAAAAGGAGAAGGAAATATCATGGCAAGGAGGTGGTAAATATTTAACCCTTCAAGTGCCTTATAGGGGTTGTCTCGCTACGAAGATCATAGTTTAAAATGAGGGGACCAAAAATAAAGCATGTACGGCCTTCGTTACCATTAGCAAAGTGCTATGGGATGAGGTTGCAGTCGGGAGTGCATGTACAAAGAGAGAGCGAGAACAACAGTCCCACATAAAACAGAAAGAGAACACAGCAGTCCCATGTAATATGTGCAGTCTTAAATCAGCAGACCTGAATAAAAATATGCAAGTGCAGTCCCACGTAAAGCAGAAAGAGGGAACCCAGCAGTCCCCTGTAAATGTGCAGTCTTACATCGGCAGACCCACATAAATCTCATGTGCAGTCCCACATAAAACAGAAAGAGGGAACCCAGCAGTCCCATGTAAAATGTGCAGTCTAACCTCGTCAGACCCACGGAAATCACGTGCAGTCCCACGCAAAACAGTGAGGGAACGTAGCAGTCCCACGTAAGAGGTGTAGTCCTAAACCGGCAAACCCACGTAAACCTCATGCGCAGTAAATCCCTTTTGTGCGTAACTCAACCAGAGAACACAGCTGTACACAGCAGTCCCATGTAAGATATGGAGTCCCACACTCCCTTATAGAGAACACAGCTGTACTGTGCAGTCCCACGTAAAACAATTTTGCTACACAGATCCGCAGTCCCATGTAAACACAGACAGATAAAGCGTATAGTTTTGTTCTGCAGAGGTCAGAGGTGTAATAATCTGCAGGATATATCACTGCGTGAGAGATAGGGAAAAAAAGTCACCCATCTTTTCCAGAGTCCTGAATGTCAAATGCCCATTCTAGCTACAAAGTACAGTATGTAGAGAGAGCGAGAAATGTAGAGTTACACTTAGGTTCTCACTTCCAATGATAGCTGAGAACCTCTCCCTTTCCCTGCTCACACAAAATATATCCTCACGTGCACACACTTCCAATGACAGCTGAGAACCACTCCCTTCCCCCAGCTCACACAGAATGAATCCTCACATGCACCCCTTTCACAAGCTCTGCTTGACAACCAGGACAAAAGGCTGCCAAATGCTGTAGCGAGACAACCCTTTTAATAACCAGCTACCTAGAAATGCCTTTGGACCACCCGGGAACACCCCCAAACCATGTGAGTATGTACTACCTACTTTGGGGGTAGTGTTTACACAGATCACACCACTTTGCGGACCCTTCAGAAATACCTTGCGCATGCGCCCGCGGGCTTGGTTATCTACAGATTTTGCCTTCTCTTAGTGAATGTCATAAAACCTGCGATAAATCCACAACAAATTCTACATCAAAATCCGCAGGGAGCAATATGAGTAAAGAGTGAAGACTATCCCTGTACCGCACTGCGGAATGTGTCAGCGCTATAGACGGATAAAATATTTGCGTACGCCATGGTAAAGCTGACTGAACACACTACCATCTGATCCTTACCATAGTTTCTGATGTTCCTAAACTTCACCTTATACCCATCGTTTAAGACGTTGTCCTTTCACTCCATGAACATTTTTAAATTTTTTTAATATTTTCTTTTATATTCAAAATTTAAGAAAAAATGCTTCTCCTGGTCTTCTCCACCATCACTATCGGACGATCCGGTGTGGATCTATTACATTGGGAAGGTAACGTGCTATAATTATATGACACACACGGAGCCTCGTGATCCGCCGCAATGACTCTTACCTTTAATTAGATTGTTTTCCCAAAATACAGCTGTAAAATTGACAAGGACAAATTCTCATTTCCACACCGCCATATTGTGCACAAGCCTGAGCTATTCCGCAATACTTATAATAACATGGTTACGCCGGAGGAGCGGTGTCGTCGTTAAAGAAAACCTTTTATTAGTTTTTGGCAAAATTCTTTAAAAATAACTATATAGCTATAAAAATAACTTTAAAGGATGTTCTCACCTAGCTGTTTCACAGAGAGTGCTCTTCAGAGCCACCTTCAGGCTCCCACTTCCTGTTGAGGCTGTGGGTGGTTCTACAGCTTCAGGCTCCCACTTCCTGTTCAGGCTGTGGACGGTTCGCAGCTTCAGGCTCCCTCTTCCTGTTCAGGCTGTGGACTGTTCTACAGCTTCAGGCTCCCACTTCCTGTTCAGGCTGTGGACGGTTCTACAGCTTCAGGCTCCCGCTTCCTGTTCAGGCTGTGGACGGTTCTACAGCTTCAGGCTCCCGCTTCCTGTTCAGGCTGTGGACGGTTCTACAGCTACAGGCTCCCGCTTCCTGTTCAGGCTGTGGACGATTCTACAGCTACAGGATACCGCTTCCTGTTCAGGCTGTGGACGATTCTACAGCTACAGGTCCGCTTTCCCTTAGGCTTCCTGTTCAGGGGCCGCGGGTGGGACGATTCTACAGCTTTAGGCTCCCGCTTCCTGTTCAGGCTGTGGACGATTCTACAGCTTCAGCTCCCGCTTCCCCGTTCAGGTCTGTGGACGATTCTACAGCTTCAGGCTCCCCTTCCTGTTTTAGGCTGTGGACGATTCTACAGCTTCAGGCTCCCGCTTCCTGTTCATGGTGGGACGATTCTACAGCTTCAGGCTCCCGCCTTCCTGTTCAGGCTGTGGACGATACAACAGCTTCAGGCTCCCGCTTTCCCTTTTTTGGCTGTGGGCATTCTACAGCTTCAGGCTCCCCCCTCCTGTTCAGGCTGTGGACGATTCTACAGCTTCAGGCTCCCGCTTCCTGTTCAGGCTGTGGACGAGTCTACAGCTTCAGGCTTTCCCCCTTCCTGTTGAGCTGTGGACGATTCTACCGCTTCAGGCTCCCGCTTCCTGTTCAGGCTGTGGACGATTCTACAGCTTCAGGCTCCGCTTCCTGTTCAGGCTGTGGACGATTCTACAGCTTCAGGCTCCCGCTTCCTGTTCAGGCTGTGGACGATTCTACAGCTTCAGGCTCCCGCTTCCTGTTCAGGCTGTGGACGATTCTACAGCTTCAGGCTCCCGCTTCCTGTTCAGGCTGTGGACGATTCTACAGCTTCAGGCTCCCGCTTCCTGTTCAGGCTGTGGACGATTCTACAGCTTCAGGCTCCCGCTTCCTGTTCAGGCTGTGGACGATTCTACAGCTTCAGGCTCCCGCTTCCTGTTCAGGCTGTGGACGATTCTACAGCTTCAGGCTTTCCCGCTTTCCCTGGTTCAGGCTGTGGACGATTCTCAGCTTCAGGCTCCGCTTCCTGTTTCAGGCGTGGACGATTCTACCCGCTTCAGGCTCCCGCTCCTGTTCAGGCTGTGGAACGTATTCCCACCGCCCTTGGCACCCCTTCCTGTTTTAGGCTTTGGACGATCTTACCCGCTTCAGGCTCCCGCTTCCTGTTCAGGCTGTGGACGATTCTACCGCTTCAGGCTCCCGCTTCCTGTTCAGGCTGTGGACGATTCTACAGCTTCAGACTCCCGCTTCAAGTTCAGGCTGTGGACGATTCTACCGCTTCAGGCTCCCCTTCCTGTGTTCTGCTGTGGACGATTCTACCGCTTCAGCTCCCCTTCCTGTTCAGGTGTTGGACGATTCTACAGCTTCAGGCTCCCGCTTCCTGGTTCAGGCTGTGGACGATTCTACAGCTTCAGCTCCGCTTCCTTGTTCAGGCTGTGGACGATTTTAAAGCTTCAGGCTCCCGCTCCTGTTCTGGCTGTGGCGATTTTTACAGCTTCAGGCTCCCGCTTCCTGTTCAGGCTGTGGACGATTCTACAGCTTCAGGCTCCCGCTTCCTGTTCAGGCTGTGGACGATTCTACAGCTTCCAGCTCCCGCTTCCTGTTTCGGCTGTGGAACCCATTCTTTCAGCTTTAGACTCCCCTTTCTGTTCAGGCTGTGGACGATTCTACAGCTTCCAGATTCCCACTGGGTCACTGTTTCAGGCTGTGGACATTCTACAGCTTCAACTCCCCACTTCCTGTTCAGGCTGTGGACGATTCTACAGCTTCAGATTCCCACTTCCTGTTCAGGCTGTGGACGATTCTACAGCTTCAGACTTCCTGTTCAAGCTGTGGGTGGTTCTACAACGTTTTCTCTGTTCCAGGTATCATCCTACCACCCCCAATTTCTTCTTTGCTAATCCATATTCACATGGCTCACCTATTTTCTATCCTTATCTACAGGCTCATAGAGGTAAGCATTACCCTCCCCTGCTACTCACATGCAGATTTATCTATTTCATCCAGTCCTCTCACATATGATTCTTTAATACTATAGCATCTCTGGGCCCTCCCTGCGCTTCCCTTACCTATCTATATTTATTTCCGTACTGGACCCAGTATCTATCCTGCAGCTGCATGCAGGATATGTGTCTGATGCAACAGCCATTAGAAATACCATGGTAAGAATCTACTTTCCCCTTTACTGTATTTCACCTTTTTCCCCTTACCGTGCGCTCTCTTCCCCTCCCTCTTATCCATATTCTCTTCTCCTTTTTCTCTTCCTTCATTCCCCCTCTCATTGTGACCCTTTATTTTCCTTTTCACCACTATTTCACACTACTACTGTTGTACCTACCCCACTCCTGCCCTCTTTGTCTTCCTTTTATTCTCTTAGTCTATGTTCCTTTCCCTGTATCTGCCTCCTCTCCTTTTCTTTATTCATTCGTTCTTTACTCTGGTTCTACACCTCCCTCCGCAAGTCAAACTTGTACTTCTTGTTTTCTTAGTCGTTTATTTCTCTTACAGCGATCTATTGAACAAGGCTGAGATTACAACCGAAACGTCTACACCGAAGATCACATTACTCCAGATTACGTATCCTTGCCGTCTGTAACTTGTATGGAAAAATCAATCATTGTAATTAACTGTACTCACTATAAATTGCCTCCTTGTCGAGCAAAATCCTATGTTGCGTGCTGCAGAACTACATTTCCGACATTAAAGGGGTTTTCTCGCTATAAAGATCATATCTGTAATGATGGGGACAGTAAAAATAAGCACGTTTGCAATCGGTTTGTATTACCTAAAGCATTTAGTTTAGCAGATATAAGCTAATCTGTGTGTGTCTAGAGCTAAATCAGCAGCCTGAGGTTGGGCCACACCCCCTTTTCTGTGATTGGCTGCCTGATATTTAGTGCAGCCCTATTGAGACACACCCCCTGTGCTGTGATTGGCTGCCTGCACTCTGCGCTTACTCCCCTCTGAGCTGTGGAAAATGAGAGTGAAACAGCTTTCTGTGCTGGATGTGTAATAAAGGCTGTCTGAGCTCCTCTATGCCCTTTCTCCCAGTGACAGCTCTATGTGAAGGATCTGGGCAATAACTGAGTTTCTAGCTGCTAGATTTACTGTCCCCCCATATAACACAGCCTTATACAATCTGCTCCCTTGCCCATATAACACAGCCTTATAGACTTTGCTTCCCCCTATATAACACAGCCTTATACACTCTGCTCCCCACCCATATAACATAGCCTTATACACTCTGCTCCCCATATAACACAGCCTTATACACTGCTCGCCCCACATAACACACCCTTATACACTCTGCTCCCCCACCCATATAACACACCCTTATACACTCTGCTCCCCCACCCATATAACACAGCCTTCCACACTCTGCTCCCACCACCCATATAACACAGCCTTATACACTCTGCTCCCCCCACACATATAACACAGCCTTATACACTCTGCTCCCCCCACCCATATAACACACCCTTATACATTCTGCTCCCCCCACCCATATAACACACCCTTATACACTCTGCTCCCCCCACCCATATAACACACCCTTATACATTCTGCTCCCCCCACCCATATAACACAGCCTTATACATTCTGCTCCCCCCACCCATATAACACACCCTTATACATTCTGCTCCCCCCACACATTTAACACACCCTTATACAATCTGCTTCCCCACCCATATAACACAGCCTTATACACTCTGCCCCCCACCAGCCATATAACACACCCTTATACAATCTGCTCCCCCCAACCATATAACACAGTCTTATACACTCTGCTCCCACCACCAATATAGCACAGCCTTATAATACCACGTTACTCTGCTACCCCTCCTATAAAAGGGGGACAAAGTGCTTCCTCACTTGTTCCATCATTTCAGCTGATTATAACTGTTACACCATGGAGGTGTTTGGTTACAAGACTTGTGGAGGAGGTGCACCCCCCACACTAAACACAGCTTTACACTCTGTCCCCCACCATATAACCACCCTTATATATTCTGCCCCCCACCCATATACACCCCTTATACATTCTGCCCCCCCACCCATAAACACCTTATACATTCTGCTCCCCCCACCCATATAACACACCTTATACAATCTGCTCCCCCCACACATTTAACACACCCTTATACAATCTGCTCCCCCACTCATAACAGACCCTTATACACTCTGCTCCCCCACCCATATAACACAGCCTTATACACTCTGCCCTCCACCAGCCATATAACACAGCCTTATACATTCTGCTCCCACCACCAAAATAGCACAGCCTTATAATACACTGTTACTCTCTACCTCCTGCCTGATAACAATGGGGGGCAAAGTGCATTCCTCACATTTGTTTCATCATTTCAGGCTGTATGTATAACTGTTTACACCAATGCAGGTGTTCTGGTTACAAGGATCTTGTGGAGGAAGGTGACATCTCTCCAGTCATGAGAACTGACCACTGCAGGATGTCTGTAGAGCTCTGACGTCCACTCCCCACACTACTTACAAAGAATGATGATGATGACTTAGGAGGCACAGGGAGGAAGGTGACAGCTCTGCAGACATGAGAACTGACCACTGCAGAAGGTCTGCAGAGCTGTGACATCCTCTTCCTCCCCCTACCCACACATAATGATGATGATGATGACTCAGGAGGGACATGGAGGGAGATGACAGCTCTGCAGACATGAGAACTGACCACTGCAGGAGGTCTGCAGAGCTGTGACATGCTCTCCCTTCACTGCTCACTCTGAATGAAGATGTTACCAGTCTTCAGTGAGGGACAACGCGCCTAATGGGAGAAGAGACACGCCCCTGAATTTAAAGCTGTAAGAGACAGAAACAGATCATGTCTTCAAAGGGTTGTGATGAGAAAACCTTTTTAAAGCTAACCCATGAGATGGGAATACCCCTTTAAGACTAGCCCTTGTTGTATGCGGATTACCATGGAGTCACCTTGACATAGCCACGATGCAAAAACCTCAGGCACCCCTGTTCTTGACCGATGCTCCAAATTTTGCTCATGCTCATCTCTGATGTAATTAAGGTATGCTCTCGATGGCTTCACTTAACAGTTTCTTAACTCCCCTACGTTTGCCGTTTCTCTAGTGTAGGATCAAAGCTGCTAAAAATCCCATTACCACGGCCTTCTGAGCCTCGGCAGTCCGTGAAGCCATCAAAAATGTAGGTCAACTTCAACCTCACAAGTGAAGTCAGTAAAATCAAACTGTTTTTTCGAGCTATCACTATTTAGTTTTAGGTCGTTCTATGTAAAGTTGCCGCGTTCAAAGCTGCTCATAAAGTTAAATTGTGTATTACATTTCCAGAGCACGACGTAACACTGCCGGCCAAGGATCAAAAGGAAAAATCGCTGCTCAGACTGGAAACCTGATGGCATAGCCAAAGGAAGCCTATCCTAACGGGAGTAAGATCCCCTCCATTCTTAAAACAAAGAAATGACAGACTTAAAGGGCCACCCCTAGGTTCTTTTTTTTTGCCTTAGCTCATTAGAAGTTGCTTTTAGGTGCACAGCAGTGCCAGTAACTTCGCTCACCTGCAGCTGGATACAAGATATCTGACTGATGCAACAACTATTAGAAATTACTTCTAGGTGCACAGTGGTGCCACTAATTTTGCTTCCCTGCAGCTGCATACAAGATATCTGACTGATGAAACAGCTATTAGAAATTGCTTCTAATTGACACAGTAGTGCCAGTAACTTTGCTTCCCTGCAACTGCATACAGGATATGTGGCTGATGCAAGAGCCATTAGAAATTGTTTCTAGGAACACAGCAGTGCCAGTAACTTTGCTTACCTGAAACTGCATACAGGATATCTGGCTGATGCAACAGTCATTAGAAATTAATTCTAGGTACACAGTACTGCCAGTAATTTTCCTTACCTGCAGCTGCATACAGGATATCTGACTGATGCAACAGCCATTAGATATTATTTCTAGGCATACAGTGGTGCCAGTAACTTTGCTTCCCTGCAGCTGCATACAGGATATGTGGCTGATACAACAGCCATTAGAAATTGCTTCTAATTACACAGTGGTTTCAGTAACTTTGCTTACCTGCAGCTGCATACAGGATATGTGGCTGATGCAACATCCATTAGAAATTACTTCTAGGTGCACAGTAGTGCCAGTAATTTTTCTTGCCTGCAGCTGAATACAGGATTCCTCACTGCTGCCCCTGGGTCATGTGACCTGCACTCTGAGCTGCTGACATGCACAGCATGGTTGTGTGACTCGGAAGTGAATCTCTCTATGCATTTCTATGGTAGGGTCAAAGTCAGTCTCATAGGAATGTATAGAGAAACTTCCTGTCTGCACCAAAAGCACAGGGTCTATCAGCCAATAAGAGCGCAGGTCATGTGACCTAACAGAAACTGTTGCATCAGCCACATATCCTGTATGTAGCTGCAGGTAAGCAATGTTACTGGCAATACAGTGTACCTAAAAGCAATTTCTAATGGCTGTTGCATCAGCCAGATATCCTGTATGCAGCTGCAGGTAAGAAAAAGTTACTGGCACTACTGGGTACCTAGAAGCAATTTCTTATGAACTAAGGGAAAAAATAAAACCTGGAGTCGTCTTTCAAGGATGAATGCAAATGGGACAGAGATCTGCTGCAAAAAGGAAGGCTGGGCAGCTTCGGAATAATGAAACACATGCAAGCTCGGGTGAGCGTGCATGTGTATGGGGAGAGTTGGGAGGAATCGCTGGTGGCTGGAGGGTGGATGGGCACCTTTGGAACGATGAGGCACATGTATGCACGGGTGAGTGCGCATGTGTATTGGAGAGTGGGAAGGAATAGCTGGTGGCTAACTGCAGCTAACACCCGTCGGTTACAGTGCAGAGGGGGGCACTGTTTAACCCTGTAGACGCCGTGGCAAAGTTGGCTACGGTGTCAAAGTCAATGAGAAACGGTGCCACGGGGTTCTGATCAGTGAACATGTCAGATGGAAGCCTTGTGAAGAATTCCATCGCTGCCATGTTTTCGACTGCTACACATCCGGTCCCATGCAGGAAGTTGGGAAACCACCATCTTGGTACACCCTAATGCATTGTATATACAATGCATTAGGCTGTATAAATGATCGCGCCCCCTAGTGGTGAAGCATCCTAGGGGGACTCAAAGTAAAAGGGGTTGTCTCACTACATTGATTCATCTTACCCCAGTCCTGTTTTCTTGGTTTCACTTTGAATTCAGGGGCGTGATTACTGGCTTCCACTAGGCTGCAGTATAAGCCAGATCTGTAGCTGTAGCAACCAGTGCTGGCAGCCTATCAGGAGAGATAGAACAGGTCTGTAGCTATAGAGACCAGCGCTGGCAGCCTATCAGGAGAGATCAAACAGGTCTGTAGCTATAGAGACCAGCGCTGGCAGATTATCAGAAGAGATCGAACAGGTCTGTAGCTATAGCAACCAGTGCTGGCAGCCTATAAGGAGAGAATGAACAGGTCTGTAGCTCTATCAACCAGTGCTGGCAGCCTATAAGGAGAGAATGAACAGGTCTGTAGCTATAGTGACCAGTGCTGGCAGCCTATCAGGAGAGATCGAACAGGTCTGTAGCTATAGCGATCAGTGCTGGCAGCCTATCAGGAGAGATCGAACAGGTCTGTAGCTATAGCGACCAGTGCTGGCCGCCTATCAGGAGAGTTCACACCGGTCTGTAGCTATAGTGACCTGAGGAGCTGATGCAGCCCATACAAGAGGGGATATCTAGGAATAGGTAGGACATTGGTAATGGACACATATTGCAAAGTGACTTGTTTTTGCAAAATCTTTAACATATAAAGTAGCGATCCCTGTAGTGAGACGACCCCTTTTAAAAAAAAAAAACTTTTTTTTTTTTTTAAAAGTATTAAAAATTTGCCACTTTACAAATAAAAAGCTAAAAAAATAAAAAAAGTTCCCCATATTTGGTGATGCCGCGTCCGAACAGTCCGATCTATTAAAATATAACATGATTTATTCCGGACGCTGAACACCGGAGAAGGAAAAGAAAATTCCAAACGCCAAAATTGCGTTTTTTTTGGCCATTTCATGTCCTATAAAAATTGGAATAAAAGTGATCAAAAAAGTCAGATGCATTCCAAACTAGTCGTAATAAACAGTGCCCCTCAGCCCGTAAAAAATGCCGCCTCGCTCACTTCCCTAAGTGTCAGTACAAAAAAGTGATTGGCCGCAAAAAATGGCGCCGCCGCGCAAATTTCAAAACCAGAAAATGTCTGGAATTTTTTTTTACGGCACCAATGAAAACCATACAGGTTTGGTATTTGTGGATGCGGATCAACCTGCAGAACACAGATCACACATCATTTTTACCGAAGAATGAACGCAGTAAAAAAAAAAAAAAAAACGCAAACGTGGCGCAAGTATTTTTTTTTTCACTTATAATTTTTTGGGCCATTCCCCAGTATATTCTATGGTGATATGAATAACACCATAAGAAAGTCCATCTTGTCCTGCAAAATAAAAGCCCTCATATGTCTATGTAGGTGGAAAACTTAAAATTTTATGGCTTTCAGAAGGAGGGGAAAAAAAATTTAGAGCCATATTATTATAACCGTCCGTCAGGAAGGGATTAAAGGGGTTGTCTCACTACATTGATTAATCTCTCCACAGACCATTATGAAAGGTATCACTTTGAATTCAGGGGCGTGTTTACTGTCTTCTACTAGATTAAAGTAGAAGCCAGGTCTGTAGCTATAGCAACCAGTGCTGGCAGCCTATAAGGAAAGATCACACAGGTCTGTAGCCATAGCAACCAGTGCTGGCAGCCTATTAAGAGAGAGAGAACAGGTCTGTAGCTATAGCGACAAGTGCTGGCAGCCTATCAGGAGAGATCAAACAGGTCTGTAGCTATAGCGACCAGCACTGGCTGCCTATCAGGAGATATCACACAGGTCTGTAGCCATAGCAACCAGTGCTGGGAGCCTATCAGGAGAGATCACACAGGTCTGTAGCTATAGCAACCAGTGCTGGGAGCCTATCAGGAGGGATCTCACAGGTCTGTAGCTATAGCGACAAGTGCTGGCAGCCTATCAGAAGATATGGAACAGGTCTGTAGCTATAGCGACCTGAGGAGCTGATGCAGCCAATAGAAGAGGGGAGATCTAGGAATAGGTAGGACACTGGTAATGGACACATATTGCAAAGTGACTTGTTTTTGCAAGATCTTTACCATAAAAAAAAATAAAAAAATAAATCCTTGTAGTGAGACGACCCCTTTAAGATGCTGTGGCGCGGCCTCCTCCATGCGCTCATACTCGTAACCAAGGGACTGCAGCTCTCTCCCATTCATGAGACGACAGTGCAGCAACTTGTATTGATGGAAAAATCAATTGTGTGAACACAGCCTTACCGTCTGCACAATGGGAGACTGACTGTATCCACTGCAAAGGAAAGATGTCCGCACGCGTCCGCTCTGCTAATCCCCCATCTATCTAAAGTATTCGACGCGGCAGCTGGGATGGTAACAGCTTGTGCAGAGAACAGCTGCCCATACCACACGGGGACATATGGCCGGGTCCACTGGGCTTACCGTCGCTATCTTAGTCTGCACCACGCAGTCATTCTCCACGATATACTCATAGCACGTCTCGAACAGCCGCAGCATGTTGGCCACGTCATTTCCTACAGAACCTGCAACAAAGCAAAAGCAACGAGGTGTGACAAAAGTAAGACTATGAAATTGGCATTCCCACCTTAAAGAGGATCTCTCACCACAATGATCGGCCTTTAACGAACAAAGGAAAGCTAAATGACTATTACCAAATACATTGCTGTTCTGATTTTGCTTTGTTCAGGGGATAAAGGAGATTTTATCTACTGCTAGTGTACACAAGTTTCGCTGGTTACCGACAACCTTCCCCTGCTTTTTCTCTTATCTGATTGGTCTAAGCTGCTGGCTGACCATGGGGAGTCACTCCCTGCAGAGTTTTATCTACAGCACAGGAGCTTGTTTACCTAAGTTAATGACAAGTTTTAAGCGTTAGAGCTCTGTAGCTTTTTGCACTATGGATTATAAATTCCCGCTGTCATGTCACTGTAACAGGAATAGAAGAGATGATCACTGCTATAGACCATCCTACAGCCTGAACATGAAGTGGGAGCCTGAAGCTGTAGAACCGCCCACAGCCTGAACAGGAGTGGGAGCTAGAAGCCGTAGAAACGCCCACAGCCTGAACAGGAAGTGGAAGCCTGAAACTATAGAACCGCCCACAGCCTGAACAGGCAGTTGGAGCCTGAAGCTGTAGAACAAGCACCTCTGGGACCAACACCTACCTCAGGAATGGGCCCCCGAAAATATTGACTCTATTCTGTTCGAAGAGTACCCAGTACAAAGAAGTGCTGTGTTCTTCATTCTCCTCTATGGGAGTTCCCAGTACAGAGGAGCGCTGTGTTCTCCATTCTCCTCTATGGGAGTTCCCAGTACAGGGGAGCGCTGTGTTCTCCATTCTCCTCTTTGGGAGTTCCCAGTACAGGGGAGCGCTGTGTTCTCCCTTCCGTTCTATGTGAGTCCCAAGTACAGGGAGCGCTGTGTTATACATTCTGGTCTTAGGGTGTCCCCCGTAAAGGGAGCGCTGTGTTCTCCGTTCTGTTCTATGGGAGTTCCCGGTACAGGGGAGCGCTGTGTTCTCCATTCTCCTCTATGGGAGTTCCCCGTACAGGGCAGCACTGTGTTCTCCATTCTCCTCTATGGGAGTTCCCGGTACAGGGGAGCGCTGTGTTCTCCATTCTCCTCTATGGGAGTTCCCGGTACAGGGGAGCGCTGTGTTCTCCATTCTCCTCTATGGGAGTTCCCGGTACAGGGGAGCGCTGTGTTCTCCATTCTGTTCTATGGGAGTTCCCGGTACAGGGGAGCGCTGTGTTCTCCATTCTCCTCTATGGGAGTTCCCAGTACAGGGGAGCTCTGTGTTCTCCATTCTGTTCTATCGGAGTTCCCAGTACGGGTGAGCGCTGTGTCCTCCATTCTACTCTATGGGAGTTCCCGGTACAGGGGAGCGAAGTGTTCTCAGAACTCCCAAAGAACAGAATGCATGATTGGTTCTCCATTCTGAGCTAAAACTTTCGGGGGCCCGTTCCTGAGGTTGGTGCAGTTTCCAGAGGTGGGACTTGATGATTTAAGTTACTGATATTCTATCAAACTGTATGATAAGATGACCCCTTTAAACAAAATTTGGGTTTACAGCAAAAGAACTATCAACTATGAATCCCCATACTATTGGTAAAGGGTAGGGGTCACTCAAAAGATAGAAGAGCCAAGTATTACAAAAATCATCATCCTATATCTAAAATAGAACTTATGATTCATTAATAAAATCTCAGAAACAAATCACCAAAATTACTAATATATCCCTAAAAATCCCATAAAGAGAAATCAGGGTAGCCGCCCCAATAAGGGCGGCCCCGACAGGAACCTGGGCTAATAAACGCTATTGTGTCCCTAGTTTCTGTCACACTGGTCCATGTCTTAGCACAATGACTAATCAGCATTGATTGGACAACGTCAGACAGTTCATGACACCCCCCAATTGGTACCGCCCATCTGACACATTCAGGATTACATTTCCAGGAGGAATAGCAGAGGAACGGCACAACACAGCGTTATAAGACAAGAGGCTCCAGGATTGTTATTTCATGGGGAACACGAGGATCTACCAAACCTCTTTCTCTAAATATGTTGTATTTACCTCTTTTAGTTTTGGGGAATTTTTTCCTCAGTTTATTTTTCAGGATATTCAGTTTGGCGATGATGTCCGGTGTCGCGATGTAGAAATCGGCTTGAATTTCATCGTTCAGGATCTGCAACGTCAACAATGTCACATCAGTTCAGATGAGTCTACAACCTAATGGGCACATCGACACCGGGCGGACCTGCTGGGGATTTTATACAGAATATTGTTGTAAATCTGCATATTCGGGGCCTTATGTATGAAAACTGTCAAGCAGTAAGACTGTCTTTGTTGCTCATAGCAACCAATCAGAGCCCATTAACCAGACCCCATAGGAACCAATCACAGCTCAAAGCAACCAATCAGAGCTCATAGCGACTAGAGCTCATAGCAACCAATCAGAGCTCATAGCAACAAAACAGAGTTGATAGCAACCGATCAGAACTCATAACAACCAGAGCCCATAGCGACCAATCCGAGCCCACAGCCAGCAATCAGAGCCCATAGCCACCAATCAGAGCTCAGCTTCCATTTCAAATAGTGCTCTGAAAAAATTTAAAGGGGAACTCTGATTGGTTGTTATGGGCAACAAAAAATGTTTTACACCTAGACAGTTTTCATACATGTGGCCCTTAACTATTTTTCAGATGATGACAGCAGCTGATCCTAGTATGCAAGCCCCGAAAGCAAATGGTCCAACACACTATCGGATTAGTCACCGACCACGCGTTCAGTGTGCGGAGCATGGAGGCGGCGTGCTGAATATGATGCATGGCAGCAATGGATTTACAGGCATGAAATACGATACCTGAGGGACGAGCTCAATCCCTCCGACAAACGCGGCTCCGTGGTGTTTTGCAACCTCAGCTGCTTCTGCTTTCTGCAGAGGGAAAGGAATGGAAAGCACAAATCAGGTGAGAGGCAACATGGACGGAGGAGGTAACACACTGATCACCCGCCACCCCCGGAAAACCGTACCAACGGCAACTAAGGACACGGCCGCCGGTAACCCCTATATATAGATAACACTGGATTCACCATCACTATAGACTGACACCTCCTGTTCTGTAGAGATCACTTCCCCGCAGTCTCCTCATCACAGGCAGGATTACACTGACAGGTAACAACTATATATAGATACCACAGGACGCACCATTCACTATAGACTGACACCTCCTGTTCTGTAGAGATCACTTCCCTGCAGTCTCCTCATCATAGGCAGGATTACACTGACAGGTAACACCTATATATAAATAACACAGTATCCACCCTTCACTATAGACTGACCCCTCCTGTTCTGTAGAGATCACTTCTCCGCAGTCTCCTCATGACAGACAGGATTACACTGACAGGTAACCCCTATATATAGATAACACAGGATCCAACAGTCACTGTAGACTGACACCTCCTGTTCTGTAGAGATCACTTCCCCGCAGTCTCCTCATCACAGGCAGGATTACACCGACAGGTAACAACTATATATAGATAACAAAGGATCCACCATTCACTATAGACTGACACCTCCTGTTCTGTAGAGATCACTTCCCCGCAGTCTCCTCCTCCCAGGCAGGATTACACTGACAGGTAACACCTATATATAGATAACACAGGATCCACCATTCACTATAGACTGACCCCTCCTGTTCTGTAGAGATCGCTTCCCCGCTGTCTCCTCAGTACAAGCAGGATTACACTGACCGGTAACCCCTACATATAGATAACACAGGATCCACCATTCACTAAAGGAGATGTCACAGCTGCCCCTCTACTCCTCCCTGCACACTGACTTCTTCCCAGGTCACAGAGCATGCCCACAACACTCATCTATAGAAGTCAATGAGTCGCCTCCAGATGTATCAGACGCCTCTTTATTCTGGATTTAGTTTTGGGTATAAATAGGTCCTGGAGGGATCTCTATATTGACCTCTTCCTCTGGCAGAGAGCTCCACAGTCTCACTGCTGTTACAGCAAAGAATCCCTTACTATATTTATGTAGAAATCTTCTTTCCTCCAAACGTAGAGAACGCCCCCTTGTTCTGGATCCAGTCCTGGGTATAAGTAGATCCTGAAGAGATCTCTATATTGACCCCTGATAAATTTATACATATTTATTATATCCGCCCTGAAGCCGTCTGGGTATTGTAGTGCTCCTATTCCTCTTATTTTTGTTGCCGCCTTTGAACCTACTACCTCTCTCCTATGTCATGCGCCCTGATGCCCAACACTCTCCCTTGTATCCCCTGCATTTTAGCATTAGGTGTCCCTGGGGTCTCCCGTCGGCCATATTGATGTACACTCACCTCTGTAAATACTAAGACCTTGTTTGGCTCCTTCACAAAAGGGAACGGTAGATGCAGGTAGCCGACAAATGGGTCCACTTTTTTCTGAAATGTGACAGAAAAACAGGAAAAATTCTCAATTACTTTTCCATTGAACCTCATCCATTGTTAAGAAAAAAAAAATGCTGGAGGGGTTAAAATAGAAAAAACATTAACGCTAACCTCTGATGAGGTCATTGGTCACTGGCCTCCTATATAAATGACATGTGACTAGGGAGGTCTGTGATTGGCTGCAGCGTCACATGACCATTGATCCTGACATGTTTATAAGTCATGTGACGCTGCAGCCAATCACAGACCTCCCTAGTCACTTGCAATTTATATAGGAGGCCAGTGATTGGCTGCAGCGTCACATGACCAGTGATCCTGAAATCATGTTTATCAGTCATGTGATGCTGCAGCCAATCACTGGCCTCCTGTATAAAGGACATGTGACTAGTGAGGTCTGTGACTGGCTGCAATGTCACATGACTGATGAACCTCCTACTTCCTGTTCAGGCTGTGGATGGTTCTACAGCTTGAGGCTCCCACTTCCTGTTCAGGCTGTGGATGGTTCTACAGCTTGAGGCTCCCACTTTCTGTTCAGATGTGGGCGGTTCTACAGCTTCAGGCTTCTACTTCCTGTTCAGTCTGGGGGTGATTCTACAGTTTCAGGCTCTCACTTCCTTATCAGGCTGTGAGCGATTCTACACCTTCAGACTCCCACTTTCTGTTTAGGCTGTGGGCGGTTCTACACCTTCAGTTTCCCACTTCCTGTTCAGGCTGTGGGCAGTTCTACACCTTCAGGCTCCCACTTCCTGTTCAGGGCTGTGGGTGGTTCTACAGCTTCAGGCTCCCACTTCCTATTCAAACTGTGGACGGTTCTACAGCTTCAGGCTCCCACTCCGAAAAATCGCATAAAAAAAAAAAACAGGAACATGTACATTCTTCTGCCCAGTTTTAGGGAACAAAATGTACTGTTCAATGGTTAGGGGGGGGCGGCTGAATCCGCAAACCATGGACAGAAACCGCCCCCCTTTCCGTTCAGAGTCTGTCCAGTATTTTATCTATACTGTGTGGTCAAACCCTAAGGCCAGGTCTACACAGCAGAGTTAAAATACCGTCCAAAATCCGCCAATATTTTAACATTGACCGTGCGGGAATCCGGCGGAAGGTACAACATGCTTTAAATTCTGCAGGAAGATGGTCGGATTTTCGACAGTTTTAGTATTTTGAAACCGCTGAAACTCCGACGGTCACTGCGCCGAAAACCTCGTCCAAATAAGCCGTGTGAACAAGGCCTTACACCCCAGGTCACGTCCAGGGGCGGGCATGTTCCGCTCACTCTGCAATGTGACAGATGGGCGGTTGCGAGGGGCTGCTACCTTCTTCTCCAGCTTCATGTCCAGCTTCAGCTCCACGTAGACGTTCTGGCTGGGGCTGCTGAAGTCCAGCCTCTGGAAGGTTTTCAGCATCTCTATGGCGGCCTCCGGCTGCAGCGTGGGCTTGGGGTAGTAGCGGGCCACGTAGACGTCGTCGCTGGGCTGCCACGCTGTCAGGCCGTACGGCTTCGGCCGCTCACGCTCCTATCTCTTCTCCAGCAGCTCCTCCTTGCTTAGTCTCCTGCTCACCGGCTCTTTGCTGGTTTTCTTTTCTATGACGAATCTGCGAAGGGAAAAGCATCTTATTAACCCGCCGGGCCGACAACCGGGCGCAACCGGAATCACACAGTCCAACAGACAGCGGATCAGTACAGTCTGGCTAGCAGTAAGACTGTCTGTGTTGTCCGTAGCAAATGATCAGAGCACATAGCAACCAATTAGAGCCCATATAACAAGAGCACGTAGCAACCAATCATAGCCCGTAGCAACCAGAGCGCATAGCAACCAACCAGAGCGCCTAGCAACTAGAGTTCATAGCAAGTAATCAGAGCGCATAGCAACCAATTAGAGCCCATATAACCAGAGCCCGTAGCCACTAACCAGACCCCATAGCTACCAACCAGAGCCCATAGCGACCAACCAGAGCCCATAGCCACCAACCAGAGCCCATAGCCACCAACCAGAGCGCATAGCAACCACAGCTCAGATCAACCAATCAGCCCACAGCAACTAACCAAAGCTCTTAGTAACTAATCTAAATGAAAGCTGAGCTCTGACTGGTTGCTATGGGCTCTGATGGCTACGGGCTCTGCTCTGTGTTATGAGCAACAAAAAGTCTTACTGCTAGACCAGGGGTGTCAAACTGCGGCCCTCTAGCTGTTGGGAAACTACAACTCCCGTCATGCCCACTGTTATATATTATACAAATGCAAGATGGGAGTTGTAGTTCCCCAACAGCTGGAGAGCTGCAGTTTGACACCCGTGTGCTAGACAGTCTTCATACATAAGGCTTTCTACACTTCCTCAGTATCACAAGGCATTATGGGAAAGGAGCTGAGAAGCTCAAGCGTCCTCTATTGGATGTAACATCCTCAATTTGCTTTTGACCCACTGGGTCTTTAGAAAGCAAAAGGGATATTTAGCCAAGCCAGCATCACCCATCTGTATACAGCCGTTTCGGGGTGTTTGCCCCTCGTCAGTACAGAGCAGAGCGATACTGGTTGGCTGAGTGGGAGGCAGTGAGTGGCTCAGAAAGGGAAGATCTCTCCTTAGGAAGAGCGCCACAAAGACGTGTGGAGATTCGAAATTGCCTTTTGCACTCCACGAAGCATCTGCATATAACAAGGCATTAAGGGAAAGGAGCTGAGAAGCTCAGGCACCCTCTATTGCATGTAACAAATACTCGATTTGCTTTGGACCCACTGAGTCTTTGGAAAGAAAAAGGGATATTTAGCCAAGCCAGCATCACCAAGGGGCAAACATCCCGAAACAGCTGTCTACAGATGGGTGATGCTGGCTTGGCTAAATATCCCTTTTGCTTTCCAAAGACTCAGTGGGTCAAAAGCAAATTGAGGATTTGTGACATCCAATAGAGGGCACTTGAGCTTCTCAGCTCCTTTCCCATTATGCTTTGTGATATGCAGATGCTTCGTGTAGTGCAAAAGGCTATTTCGAATCTCCACACGCCTATATAGGCGCTCTCCCCAAGGAGAGATCTACACTTCCTGGGATCAGAGACAACACTTACTTTTTAACCGCGGGGGATTTGGCTGCGTAGAATCGGACCGCGGCCAAGATTCCAGGAAACGAACTGGGAAAACTCGCGCTCTGGAGTAGATGCCGGTGAGCGCCATGAATCACTGCAAAACAGCAAAGGAACCGGAATCATTACATAGATCCACATAAGATATATACGGCTCATTCTAAGTGAGGGGAAGACGGTACGACCGGGAGGTAACAGACCGGCGGCGGAGGGGGCCTCACATCTACTCCAATCAATGGAACAAGTGAAATCCACCCGAACAAGTTACAGCTCCGCACCCGAAGGAGCAGCGTCTCTAAATAGCATCTGCATGTACTGTAGAGTCCTGCACTGTGGATCTTCAGTGAGTTCCCCGGATCATAAGGCTCCACTGAGTACAATTTATAGTTAAAAGGGTATCCCACTATAGACTATGATGGCATATAGATATGATAAGTGAGGGTGCTACCTATCTTGGGAACGGGACCAGTTACATATACGCAGGACTCTCCATTCTGTTCTATGGGAGTTCTGAGTACGACTGAACACAGCGCACCCCTGTACTGGGAACTTCCATAGAACAGAATAGAGAAAACAGCGCTCCCCTGCACTGGGAACTCCCATAGAGGAGAATGGAGAACACAGCACTATCCTGTAGCGGGAACTCCCATAGAGAAGAATGGAGAACACAGCGCTCCCCTCTGTAACAATGGAGAACACTCCCTGTAGAACAAAAAAGAAGAGAACACAGCGCTCCCTGTACTGGGAACTCCCATAGAACAAAATGGAGAACACAGCGCTCCCCTGTACTGGGAACTCCCATAGAACAGAATGGAGAACACAGCGCTCCCCTGTACTGGGAACTCCCATAGAACAGAATGGAGAACACAGCGCTCCCCTGTAGCGGGAACTCCCATAGAGCAGATTAGAGAACACAGCGCTCCCCTGTACTGGGAACTGCCATAGAGCAGAATGAAGCACACAGCACTCCCCTGTACTGAGAACTCCCATAGAGGAGAATGGAGAACACAGCGCTCCCCTGTACTGGGAACTCCCATAGAAGAGAATGGAGAACACAGCGCTCCGCTGTAGCGGGAACTCCCATAGAAGAGAATGGAGAACACAGCGCTCCCCTGTAGCGCGAACTCCCATAGAATACGAGTGTTCAGTCCCAAGTGCTGTGATTCTACTCCTCTCCTCTGTATTCCTTAGTAATCACACACACTCACTGCTGAGCAAGTGTTCAACCCCAGGATCTTTCATTCTACTCCCGTCCTCTGTACTCCTTAGTAATCACACAAACTCACTGCTGAGTAAGTGTTCAACCCTAGGAGCTATCATTCTACTATCGTCCTTTGTAATACTTAGTAATCAGATACACTCACTGCTGAGCAAGTGTTTAACCCCAGGTGCCCTAATCCTAGATCCATCCTCTGTAGTCCTTAGTAATCATACACGCTCACTGCTGAGCGAGTATGCAACCCCAGGTGCTTTCATTATACTCACATCCTATGCACTCCTTAGTAATTAGTCAAATATAAAAAAAAACAATCAGGTAAGAAAAAAAATAATGGTTTCTACAGGGATTTGAACCTAGGACTCAAATGCTGAAAGGCAGGAGTACTAACCACTCAGCTACATTGTAGCTACTCACAGCTGTGTACTAACAACCTTTGTTTACTAGAAGAGCACCCCCGGGGGAAAGGATGGGGGACTTAAAGCGCGGGTCACATGATATGCAATTGACACAAATCACACGCCCCCCTCTTTTGAGCAGACTGAAAGCTGAAGCAGGACAAACCGGGTAAGAAACGCCTTTGTGGCAAAACCCCTTTCAGGCAGGAGGGGTGGGAGCATAACATGGCACTATAAAACCCCTATAGAAGACCTCCGGAGGGGCACTCCGCATTCGGCCAGGATCAGGCGTCCCCCCCGTTGATCACGTATGGAGCGGACTCAGCGTGTGACCCGGCTCCATACACGACATTAAGGGGTTAAAAAACCCCATAAAGATGCCTTTACTGGGGGGAGCGTTGGATTGACGTCACCCAACCAAAACGGTGAAAAAAACCGCGCCTCTGATCACACATGTAACTAGCCCTGTACAGCGCCTGACCCTGTTGCCATGACAGCACAGCTCAGGGTAAGACCAAGGTCCTTATCTGCAGTGTTCGTTTCAATAAATTTTTTAAAAAAAAACCTAAACAACCCTCTGAAAACCGGAGGACCAAAAAGGGAGAAAAGGAGCTTTTTCCCGCCGCGCCCGGATCCTCATACATACAGCGCGGCCGGGGGAGTAACCCGCAGACAGGAGAGGACACTGACCTGTACGGAGACAGCACACGGGCGCCGCCATGACGGTGGAGGAGGAAGGGGAGGAGCTACTGAGGCTCAGAGAGAGGAAGAGGCGGGGTGAGGGCGGGGCTGTCATATCGCTCCGCCCCTGCTGTCATATCGCTCCGCCCCCCTGATGTCAGAAGGCGATTATAGAGCCCACAGCGGAGGAGGTCAGGAGTGAGAGTGTGAACTGCTGCCTACCTGAGAAATCGCAGCCATGTGCGGCTACTGACAGTGAATGTGATCACCCTGCCACTTATCAGCTGCTGCAACCCAAAATACCTCCTTGTGGGAAAACAGGGTGCGAAAACTTGCACATCTCACTAAGCCTCCAGGACTGCACCACACTCCCCCTTTAAAACCGAACTGCACCCCATCCCCCTTTTCCTTCAGGGCGCACCCACACCTCTAGACTCCAGGACTCCCCCCATCCTCTAGACCCCAGGACTGCACCCCCAACTCCCCAACCCCAGGGGTGCACCCACATCCCTCTAGACGTCCAGGACTGCACCCACACACCCCTCTAGACCTCCAGGACTGCACCCACATCCCTCTAGGGCCTCCGGGCGCACCCCATCCCCTAACCCCCAGGGCTCACCCCCTCCCCCTAGAACTCCAGGACTGCACCCACACATCCCTCTAGACCTCCAGGACAGCACCCACACACCCCCTAACCCCCAGGGCTGCCCCACACATCCCTTAACCCCCGGGGTGCACCCCCCACCCCCCTTTGACCTCCCCAAATGCACCCACTCCTCTAGATCCCGGACTGCACCCACATCCCCCTTTTATCTCCCAAATGACCCACACTCCTCTAGACGTCCCGGGTGCCCCCAATCCCCCCAAACCCCCGACGCACCACATCCCCCTGACCTCCAGACTGCACCCCCACATCCCCTAACCCCCAGGGGCTGCACCCACACTCCCCCCCAACCTCCAGGACTGCACCCCATCCCCTAGACCTCCAGACGCAACCCCCACATCTCTAGACCTCCGGGACTGCACCCACATCCCCCATACCTCCCGGGCTGCACCACATCCCCCAACTCCAGGAGCACCCCACATTCTGACCTCCCGGACGCACCCACCCCCCTAACCTCCAGACTCCCCACACATCCAGACCTCCAGGATGCACCCACATCCCCCATACCCAGGGCGCACCCACATCCCCCTGACCCCCGGACGCACCCACATCCCTCTAGAGCTCCAGGACTGCACCCCCCAGTCCCCCCAACCCCAGACTGCACCACACTCTCTAACCTCCAGGGCTGCCCCCACATCCCCCAGCCTCCAGGGCTGCACCCCAAAATCCCTCTAGACCTCCCGGACGCACCACACATCCCCCTGACGCCCCGGGCGCACCCACACCGCTAGACCTCCAGGACGCACCCAACGTCCCCCCCAAACTCCGGACTGCACCCACATCCCCCAAGACCTACAGGACTGCACCCACATCCTCCTAGACCTCCAGAACTGCACACACATCACCCTAGACCTCCCGGACTGCACCCACACCTCCCTCTAGACCTCCAGGACTGCACCCACACATCCCCCGAGAAATCCAGGACTGCACCCAACTCCCCCCAGACCCCAGGGCGCACCACACATCTCTAGACCCCCAGGACTGCACCCACACATCCCCCCTAGACCCCAGGGCTGCACCCACACCCCCCTAACGTCCCCGGACTACCCCAACATCCCTCTAGACGTCAGGACCACCCACACATCCCCCTAACGTCCAGGGCCACCCCCACCATCCCCCCTTTGACTCCAGGACTGCACCCACACATCCCTCTAGACTCCAGGACTGCACCCACACATCCCTCTGACCCAGGGGTGCCCCCCATCCCCAGAACTCCCGACTGGGCCCCCACACATCCCCCCAGACCCCCAGGGCTGCACCCCCACTCCCCCCGACCCCCGGGCTGCACTCCACATCTCTAGATCTCCCTGACTGCACCCACATCCCCCCCACACCCCCGGGCTGCCCCCCACACCCTCTAACCCCCCGGACTGCACCCACACATCCCCTTAACCCCCAGGCTGCCCCCACATCCCCCAACCTCCAGGGCGCACCCCACACTCTAGACCCCCGGGCTGCACCCACATCCCCCTATCCTCCGGGACTGCACCCACATCCCCCTAGACCTCCAGGACTGCACCCACATCCCTCTAGAGCTCCAGGCTGCCCCAACGTCCCCCCAACCCCAGGACTGCACTCACACATCTCTAGACCTCCAGGACTGCACCCACATCCCACTAGACCTCCAGGACTGCACCCACATCCCCCTAGACCTCCAGGACTGCACCCACACATCCCTCTAGACGTCCAGGACTGCACCCACATCCCCCAAGACCTCCAGGACTGCACCCACATCCCCCTAGAACTCCAGGACTGCACCCACACCTCCCGCTAGACCTCCAGGACGCACCCCAACCCCCCCCGACCTCCAAAAATCACCCACATCCCCCTAGACCTCCAGGACTGCACCCACACATCCCTCTAGACCTCCAGGACTGCACCCACACATCCCCCGAGAACTCCAGGACTGCACCCACACATCCCCTAACCTCCGACTGCACCCAACATCCCCTAGACCCCTAGGACTCACCCCCAACGTCCCCCAGACCTCCAGGGCTGCACTCACACACTCTAACCTCCGGACGCACCCACACACCCCATAACCTCCCGGACGCCCCACACATCCCTCTAGACGTCCAGGACTGCACCCACACACCCCTAACGTCCGGGGCGCACCCACACATCCCCCTAGAGTCCCGGCTGCACCCACATCCCTCTAGTCCTCCAGGACTGCACCCACATCCCCCAGAACTCCAGGACTGCACCCACACATCCCCCCCAACCTCCAGGACTTCCCCACACTCCCCTAGACCTCCAGGACTGCACTCACAATTCTAACCCCCCAGGACTGCACCCACATCCCCCTAGACCTCCAGGACTGCACCCACATCCCTCTAGACCTCCAGGACTGCACCCACACATCCCCCTAGACCTCCAGGACTGCACCCACACATCCCTCTAGACCTCCAGGACTGCACCCACACATCCCCCTAGACCTCCAGGACTGCACCCACATCCCGCTAGACCTCCAGGACTGCACCCACAACCCACTACAGCTCCAGGACTGCACCCACACAGAACCTATGTTCTCCATCTTTTCTTGCAGTTCCCAGTACAGAGGAGTGTGTGTTTCTCCATTCTGTTCTAGGGATTCCCCATACGGGGACGCTGTGTTTCCCATTTGTTCTTGGGCTCCCTGTACAAGGGGGCTGTGTTCTCCATTCTCCTCTATGGATTCCCAAAGGGACGCGGTGTTTCTCCTTTTTTGTTTATGGGATTCCCCATACAGGGGAGCGCTGGTTCCCCCTTTTTCTCCCTAGGGGATTTCCCCCATACGGGGGACGCGTGTTCCCATTCTGTTCTATGGGATTCCAGACGGGGAGCGCGGTTCTCCATTTTTTTCTAGGGGAGTTTCCCATACGGGGGACGCGTGTTCTCCATTCTGTTTAGGGGATTTCCCAGTACGGGGGGAGCGCTGTTTTACTGTGCTCAAACTCTAGTGAAAAAGGGAAAGGGGTTTGCACAATTGCCCGGTTTCTTCATTCTGACCAATACTTTCTGAACTCATTAAAACTATTTTAACGATACCCCCAAAATCTGGTGGAGAACCCCCTTTTTGTATGGGGAGGAAACTCTTTTTGCTTTGGTTGATCTTTAAATTTACAGGAACTGTTTCTGTTTTTTTTGAAAAAAAACCTTGAAAATTTCTCCAATGTGATTGTTTATTCTAAACACAAGTGAATGGGGTCAATAAAGTAGATCACAGAACACCCTGTCATTAAAGGGGAACTCCAAGGAAAAGCTGGTGTCTTACCTTCCCATCACCCATCAAAACTGACAATACCCGATGACTTTTTCTGTTGACTTGCCGCCGGGAAACCCGTATAGAATGGGGGAAAATGGAAGTTTAGTAAATGCTTCCAAAAATAAAAGGGGAGCCGCGCATGCGCACCTACCACTTCACCCAAGTGAGGGTAAAGGTTATAGGGGGTGTTCCGATCATAGAGTTTCAGGGACGATTGATAGCATCTTGGGAATGGTTCCCCAAAAGTTTCCATCCAGGATGAAGAGTGGATCGCGCATGTCCACAAATCTTCATTCTATTCTATGGGAGTTCTGAGTACGGCATAACACACTCCTTCACTGTACAGGGAACTGAATGGAGAACACAGTGTTCCCCTGTACTGGACACTCCCATAGAACAGAATGGAGAACATAGCGCTCACCTGTACTGGGAACTCCCATAGAGGAGAATGGAGAACACAGCGCTCCCCTGTACTGGAACTCCCCTAGAACTGAACGAGAACACAGTGCTCCCTGTATGGACATCCATAGAACGATGGGGAACACAGCGCTCCCCTGTAAATGAACTCCATAGAAAGAATGGAGAACACAGCGCTCACCTGTACTGGGAACTCCGTAGAAGAATGGAAAACACAGTGCTCCCCGGGACGGGAACTCCCATACAACAATGGAGAACACATCGCTCCCTGTACTGGATACTCCATAGAACAGGAATGGAGAACACAGCGCTCCCCCTGTACTGGAACTCCCATAGAAAAAAAAATGGAGAACACCACCTCCCCTGTACGGGAATTTCCCATAGAGCAAAAATGGAGAACACAGCGCCCTCTGTACTGGGAAGTCCCATAGAGTGAATGGGGGAACACAGCGCTCCCCTGTACTGGGAACTCCATAAAATAGTAATGGAAAAACACAGGCTCCCTGTACTGGGAACTCCCATAGAGGAGAATGAAGAACGCAGCGCTCCCCTGTACTGGGCACTCCCATAGAACAAATGGAGAACACAGCGCTCCCTGTACTGGAACTCCCCTAGAGGAAATGGAGAACACACGCTCCCCTGTACTCGGGAAATCCCCATAGAACAGAATGGAGGGAACACAGCGCTCCCCCGTTCTGGGAACTCCCATAGCGGAGATTGGAGAACACAGCGCTCCCCTGTACTGGGAACTCCCATAGAATAGAATGTAGAGTCGTGCGGATACGCAATCTACTCTACTTTTCTGAACGGCGGCTTTCAGGGAACTGTTCCCAAGATCTGTCCGGGTTCCTGAGGTGGGACCTGCACCTATCACAGTTTGATGGCGTATCCTATCAATATCCCATCAGAGTCTATGATAGGAATACCCCTTTAACCCTTATCCTCACTTGTACTGGGAACTCCCATAAAACAGTTGTGCACAGGCTCTGCAGACTGTATATTACCACCATACAGTGACCATATAGTGGTGGACACCAGTGTACACAGGCTCTGCAGACTATATATTACCACCATACAGTGACCATATAGTGTTGGATACCAGTATACACAGGCTCTGCAGACTATATATTACCACCATACAGTAACCATATAGTGGTAGACCCAGTGGACACGGGCCTCTGCAGACTGTACAGTATATTACCCCTATACAGTGACCATATAGTGGTAGACACCAGTGTACACAGGCTCTGCAGACTGTATATTACCTCCATACAGTGACCATATAATGGTAGGTTCCAGTGTACACAGGCTCTGCAGACTGTATATTACCACCATACAGTAACCATATAGTGGTAGTCACCAGTGGACACAGGCTCTGCAGACTGTACAGTATATTACCCCCATACAGTGACCATTTAGTGATAGCTACCAGTGTACTCAGGCTCTGCAGACTGTATATTACCACCATACCGTGACCATATAGTGGTAGACACCAGTGTACACAAGTTCTGCAGACTGTATATTACCACCATACAGTGATCATATAGTGGTAGACACCAGTGTACACAGGCTCTGGAGACTATTTATTACCACCATACAGTGACCATATGGTGGCAGACACCAGTGTACACAGGCTCTGCAGAGTGTATATTACCACCATGCAGTGACCATATAATGGGGGGGGTTCAGTGTAACAGCCTGCAGACGTATATTACCACCATACAGTGATCATATAGGGGTAGACACCGTGTACACGGGTCTGCAGCTATTATTACCACCATACATCCCAAGGGTGCAACACCAGTTTTACACAGGCTCTGCAGAGTGTATATTACCCCCATACAGTGACCATTTAGTGGTAGCTACCAGTGTACACAGGCTCCATCCGGCCCAGACCGCCATGATAATTTCTCTCTGCAGAATTAACCACACAAACATTTCTAGCACCTACTGTGTATACCTACCTACTGTGGAGTTTATATACCTTGCTACCTAAAGGGGGTCTATATGGGAAAGCATGGTGACCCCCATCCCCAACAGCAACCCTCTTTCCTATGATAGGAAAGCTGTGTGCCTGTTGTGGGGGATGGGGAGTCACCCATCGTTCCGTTATAGGCCCCCATTATGTAGAGAGGTATAAAAAAAAACAAGTAGGTAGGTCTATAGGTCTCCTTAGTAGGTAAGTATTTAAGTCCCATTAGTAGGTAGGTATATAGGTACCCTTGGTAGATAGGTATCTAGGCTCCCTAAGTATGTAGACAGCTATATATGGCCCCCTGTAGATAGTTTAAATAGTCCTCTACAGTAGAGAGGAGTAAAATTGGTCTCCCAGTATTAAGATTACCCCCCCCCCTCCCCCCCCCCAAAAATTAAAAAAATAAAGTAGCCAGGTAGATATATATGCCAGCATGGTAAGTATGTCTCACAGTAGGGTCATAGGGCCCCCTGTAGGTAGGCAAATAGCCACTTTCAGTTGCTAGGTTGTTAAAGGGGTCCCCCACTAGGTCAGTAAATTGGACGCAACAGTAGGTAAATGTTATTCCAGTAGGTAGGTGGGTGTATAGGTCCCATAGTAGGTTTGTAGGTCCCCCCAGTAAGTGGGTAGGTATAAAGGTCCCGTAATAGGTCGGTAGGTATATAGTGTCCCTTATTAGGTTGGTAACCGAATATTTATGAAGTTATATTGGTCCCCCTGGTAGAATGGTAGGTATATTGGTCCTCCAGTAAAGTGGTAGTTATATAGGGCCCCACAGTAGGTAGGTAGCCATATAAGGCCCTCCAGTATGTAGGTAGGTATATGTAACCCTAATAGATTGGTAGTTATATAGGACCACCCAGTCTGTAGGTAGGTATATATGTCCCCCCCCTGTAGGTTGTAGGTATATAGGTTATAGAGCCCCCCAGTATGGGCCTCATTTTTGAAAACTAAGTGTAAGACTGTCCTTGTTGCCCATAGCAAACAATCAGAGCTCACAGCAACCAATCAGAGCTAAGCTTTCATTTATTTTATTGCTTTGGAAAAATGAAAGCTGTGCTCCGATAGGTTGCTAGGGGCTCTGATTGGTTGTTATGGGCTTGATTGGTTTCTAGAGCTGTTTGGTTCGGGGTTATTGGCTTGCTCTGTTGGTTGCTATGGGCTCTGATTGTTGCTATGAGCTCTGATTGGTTGTTTTGGCTCTGATTGGGTGCTATGGCTCTGATTGGTTGCTATAAACTCTGATTGGTTGTTTTGGGCTCTGATTGGTTTTTGGGCTTGATTGGTCGCTATGGCTCTTTTGGGTTGTTGGTTGGTTATGGGCTCTGATTCGATGCTATGAGCTCTGATTGGTTGCTGAGTGCTCTGATTGGTTGCTATGGGCTGATTGGTCACTATAAGCTCTGATTGGTTGCTATGGGCTCTGATTGGTTGCTGTGAGGTCTGATTGGTTGCTATGGGCTGATTGGTTACTATGAGCTCTGATTGGTTGCTATGAGCTGATTGGTTGCTATGGGCTCTGATTGGTTGCTATGGGCAACAAAGACAGTCTTCCTGCCTACAGTGTTCACACATAAGGCCAATGCATCGCTCACAGACAAGTTTTGATGCATTTTTTTGTTGTTGCTTTGTTTTTATTTGAAAAACTGAAGTAAAAAAAACACCGTACGCAGTCAGTTTTCATGTTTTTGTCCGATTTCTTGCACATTGGCTTCAGAACAAGCACATTTTCTGTCATGGTGCGTTCACTCCATCCTCGGGCCCCTGGACCCATATTAAGCCTCCATCTTGCCCCGGACACAATCTTTATTCCTACCAAGGGCCCCTGGGGCCATGTTTGTCCCCTACCTTCCCTGGACACAAATCTCCCCCCACCCTCCAAGGTCAAGGCCTGGACACAGTCCCAATACTCCATTATGGTACCTGGACCCATGTTTGTCCCCCCCCCCCCAATGCCTGGATACAGTCCCCCCCATCCACACTATGTACATTAGGGCCCTGGAACCACATTTGGCCTCATCTACACTATACACATTAGGGCCCTGGGGACATGTGTGGCCCAATCTACACTATGTACATTAGGGCCCTGGAGCCACATTTGGCCTCATCTACACTATGTACATTAGGGCCCTGGAGCCACATTTGGCCCCATCTACACTATGTACATTAGGGCCCTGGAGCCAAGTTTGGCCCCATTTACACTATGTACATTAGGGCCCCTGCAGCAATGTTGGGCCCCCTCTACACTATATACATTAGGGCCCCTGTAGCCATGTTGGACCCCCACTACACTATATGCATTAGGGCCCCTGTAGCCATGTTGGGCCCCCACTACACTGTGTACATTAAGGCCCCTGCAGCCATGTTGTGCCCCCTCTACACTATTTACATTAGGGCCCCTGGAGCCATGTTGTGCCCCATCTACACTGTATACATTAGGGCCCCTGCAGCCCCCTGTACACTGTATACATTAGGGCCCCTGCAGCCATGTTGGGCCCTCTCTCTAAATGCAATTGGGCCCCTGCAGCCATGTTGGGCCTCCTCTACACTATATACATTAGGGCCCCTGCAGCCATGTTGGGCCCCCTCTACACTCTGTACATTGGGCCCCTGCAGCCATGTTGGGCCCCCTCTACACTGTATACATTAGGGCCCCTGCAGCCATGTTGGGCCCCCTCTACACTATATACATTAGGGACCCTTCAGCCCCCTCTACACTGTATACATTAGGGCCCCTGCAGCCATGTTGGGCCCCATCTACACTATGCACATTGGGGCCCCTGCAGCCATGTTGGGCCCCCTCTACACTCTGTACATTGGGCCCCTGCAGCCATGTTGGGCCACCTCTGCACTCTGTACATTGGGCCCCTGCAGACATGTTGTGTCCCTCTACACTATGTACATTGGGCCCCTGCAGCCATGTTGGGTCCCCTCTACACTTGACTTTGGGGCCCCCTGCCGCCCTGTTGGGCTCCCTCTACACACTGGGTCCCTGCAGCCTTGTTGTGCCCCCCCTACACTATCGACCTTGGGCCCCCTCTATACTATGCACATTGGGCCCCTGCAGCCATGTTGGGTCCCCTGTACACTCTGTACATTGGGCCCCTGCAGCCATGTTGGGTCCCCTCTACACTATGTACATTGGGCCCCTGCCGCCATGGTGGGTCCCCTCTACACTCTGTACATTGGGCCCCTTCAGCCATGTTGGGTCCTCTCTACACTCTGTACATTGGGCCCCTGCAGCCATGTTGTGCCCCCTTTACACTCTGTACATTGGGCCCTGCAGCCATGTTGGGTCCCCTCTACACTCCCTGACATTGGGCCCCCCTCACCCATTGGGTCCTTCTACACTCCCCTGTACATTGGGCCCCTTACACTCTGTACATTGGGCCCCTGCAGCCATGTTGGGTCCCCTCTACACTATGTACATTGGGCCCCTGCAGCCATGTTGGGCTCCCTCTACACATTGGGTCCCTGCAGCCTTGTTGTGCCCCCTCTACACTATATACATTGGGCCCCACTTGAAAGGGCCCCTTTTTGGGGTGCCCCCTTACACTTGTACTTTGGGCCCTGCAGCCAGTTGGGGCCCCTCTACACTATTACATTGGCCCTGCAGCCGGGCCCCTCTACCACTATTTTGTACAATTAGGGCCCCTGCAGCCATGATGGGCCCCTCGCCGGCCAGGCCTGCTCTCGGAGTCCTTCTCTCATCTGCCTAAATATAGCGCCTGGTCCCGCCCCTTCCTGCGCCGTGGCCGCGCCGCCCCGGCCGCCCCTTCTCCGCGCACACCGTCCACCCCGCGCGTGCCCCGCACTCTTCATCATCTCAGCCCCGCTCTCCCAGCAGCCCCGGCGGCGGTGGCGGCAGCAGCGCTTATAAGCGTCCGGGCAGAGCGGCCCCGAGGAGCGTCCAGCGTCGCCTGCATGTAGTTACTGCCCCGCGCCTCCCGCTCAGCCCCGACCCCCAGCAGCAGCCCGCAGGCCCGAGCGGAGAGCGACGCCAGGCGCCACTGAGCCCGAGCTGCCCGGCGCTGGATGCAGGTGAGAAGGGGGCGCCCACCGCGCCGGGGACACGAGGGGGGGACGCGGGCTTTGTCTGGGCCGAGCTCCCGTCTACAGGCACGTGTGCCCGGGCGCTACCACTGCGCGGCCCCCCTGCGGGTGAGGCCCGGCCACGCTGCGCTCCGTGCGGGGAGCTGTGCAGGGAGGCCCCGCTGGCCATTGTGTCCCGGCCGCCGCCGCCATCAGCGCTGCCCTCCGCGCACGGCCCTTTGTCTCTCACACGTAAACATGTCCGCTCCTCAGCACCTGCGGCGGCCGGGGCCTCGGCTTCCTGCTCATTGTTGTCATTCCTGTTCTGCTCCTGGAAGGGAAATAGACTGGTGTGAGGGATGGACTGGAGGGTATAGAGGGGGGTTACTGGGCCTGAGGTTCATAGGGGTATAGAGGGGGGAACTGGGGTATAGAGGGGGGTTACTGGGCCTGAGGTTCATAGGGGTATAGAGGGGGGAACTGGGGTATAGAGGGGGGTTACTGGGCCTGAGGTTCATAGGGGTATAGAGGGGGGAACTGGGGTATAGAGGGGGGAACTGGGCCTGAGGTTCATAGGGGTATAGAGGGGGGAACTGGGGTATAGAGGGGGGAACTGGGCCTGAGGTTCATAGGGGTATAGAGGGGGGAACTGGGGTATAGAGGGGGGGAATGGGCGGGTTTCATAGGGGTTTTTAAGGGGGGAACGGGGGTATAGAGGGGGGAACTGGGCTGGGTTATAGGGGTATAGAGGGGGAATGGGGTTTATATGGGGGTCTGGCCTGGGGGCAAGGGGGGGAGGGGGGACTGGGGTATAGAGGGGGGAACTGGGCCTGAGGTTCATGGGGGGTATAGAGGGGGGAAAATGGGGTTAAGGGGGTCGGGGCCCTGGGGGCAAGGGGGGAGGGGGGAAGGGGGGGTTATAGAGGGGGGAACGGGCCTGAGGTTCATAGGGGTTGGGGGGGGGGGAAGGGGTTAGGGGGGGATGGGCCTAGGTTCATTGGGGTTTTTAGGGGGGGGAACGGGGGTATAGGGGGGGGAACTGGGCCTGGGGTTTCTAGGGTATAGAGGGGGGACTGGGGTATAGAGGGGGGAACGGGGCTGAGGTTATAGGGGTTTGGGGGGGAAGGGGGTAAGGGGGGGGGGAAACTGGGCGGGTTCTAGGGGATAAGGGGGGGAATGGGGTTAGGGGGGGGAACTGGGCCTGGGGTTCATAGGGGATAGTGGGGGGCACGGGGGTAGAGGGGGGGAAGGGGGCGTTTGGTTAATGGGGGTATAGTGGGGGGAACTGGGGGGTATTGAGGGGGGGAAGGGCCCATGGGGTTAGAGGGGGACTGGGGTTTTTGCGGGGGAAATGGGCCCTGAGGTTTGGGGTATAGAGGGGGGAACGGGGGGTTTAAAAGGGGGGGGGTGGGGTTTAAAGGGATGGGTTTCATAGGGGTATGAGGGGGGAACTGGGGTTTAAGGGGGGTCGGGGCCCTGGTTCAAGGGGAAGGGGGGGAACTGAGGTAAGAGGGGGGAAAGGGGCCCCTGAGGTTAATAGGGGTATAGGGGGGGGAAAATTGGGGTAAAAGGGGGGGTTTTCTGGCCTGGGGAAAGGGGGAGGGGGGAAGGGGGGTTTAGGGGGGGGTTTGGGCTGAGGTTCATGGGGGTTTATAAGGGGGGGCTGGGTATAGGGGGGGGACTGGGCCTGGGGTTTTCATGGGGGGTTGGGGGGGGGTTGGGGTATAGGGGGGGGGGGATGGGCTGGGTTATGGGGTATAGAGGGGGGGGACTGGGGTATAGAGGGGGGAACTGGGCCTGAGGTTCATGGGGGTATAGAGGGGGGGGACTGGGGTATAGAGGGGGGAACTGGGCCTGAGGTTCATAGGGGTATAGAGGGGGGTTACTGGGCCTGAGGTTCATAGGGGTATAGAGGGGGGGGACTGGGGTTTTTGAGGGGGGGGATGGGGCTGGGTTCATGGGGATAGGGGGGGGGCGGGTGTATAGAGGGGGGAAAGGGGCTGAGGTTCATGGGGGTATAGAGGGGGGAACTGGGGCTGAGGTTCATGGGGGGGGTTTTAGGGGGGGGGAACGGGGCCCTGAGGTTCATTTGGGGGTTTTATGAGGGGGGAACTGGGCCTGAGGTTCATGGGGGTATAGAGGGGGGGAACTGGGCCTGAGGTTCATGGGGGTATAGAGGGGGACTGGGCAGGGGGGTATAGAGGGGGGGGAATGGGCGAGGTTCTGGGGTATAGAGGGGGACTGGGCCTGAGGTTCATGGGGGTATAGAGGGGGGAACTGGGCCTGAGGTTCATGGGGGTATAGAGGGGGGAACTGGGCCTGAGGTTCATGGGGGTATAGAGGGGGGGACTGGGGTATAGAGGGGGGTACAGGGGTATAGAGGGGGGGAACTGGGGTATAGAGGGGGGAACTGGGCCTGAGGTTCATAGGGGTATAGAGGGGGGAACTGGGCCTGAGGTTCATAGGGGTATAGAGGGGGGACTGGGGTTTTATTTGGGGGGGAACGGGGGCCTGAGGTTCATTGGGGTATAGAGGGGGGAACTGGGGTATAAGGGGGGGGAATGGGGGGGCGGGGTTTAAAAGGGGGGTAACTGGGCCTGAGGTTCATAGGGGTATAGAGGGGGGAACTGGGCCTGAGGTTCATAGGGGTATAGAGGGGGGAACTGGGCCTGGTGTCGGGGAGCTGGGGTTGGCTCCTCGGCTTATTACCATGGCCTATTGGGTGCTGGGATTCCCCTTAGGGTTACCCCTAAGTCTGGTGCTGGGGTCCAGAGGGCGCCGGAGATGTATTGGGATTGGTGTTCCCAATTGGGGCAGATGCTGACCACTAACCATCCCGGTCATGATTCTGTGTTAGTGCTGGGTGTTTCCAGCTCTGCAGCCGTCCTGGTGATCCGGAATGACGCGCCCCGCGCCAAGGAGGCGGGGAGGGGGGTCGGTACGGTTGTCAGGTGGACCACATGACCTTCCGTCCTGTACCGGGATCACTAGGACGGCCGCCCCGCTGGAACGGGAGGATTTACATTGTAAGGCGTTTTTTTTTGTTTATTTAGTTTGTGCGCCCCCTCTCACCCCTTTCCTCCAGAAAAACCCTGTAATAAAATCCATAGGTAACATGAATTTTTTAGGCCAGATCTGTACCGTACTCCATATTGTTGTCAACTGGGTACACAACACTTAAAGGGGTTTTTCAAGATTTTTAAAAACCTCCCCACCACCCCCCTACTTACCTCGCCCCTCACTGCCGTTCCAGCGCTGCCATAGCTGGAGGGTCCCCCCTCGCGGTCCTCCATGTTCATGGGTCACATGATGCTGCAGCCAATCGCTGGCCTCGCTGCTGCTCACACAGGAAGAGATTGTAGGCCGGTGATTGGCCGCAGTGTCATGTGACCAACAAACGCGATGTGATTGGAGGGGAGCAGGAGCAGTGCCGGAACTGAGGGGGTTTTTATAGGCAAGTTAACCCGTCCCCCTCATTTTTGAAGGAGTTTTCAAAGACTTAACCCTTTAAGGACCAAGAAGCGTCGTCAAACCCCCCCCATTTTGTTCTTTATTGCATTGTCAGAGCCCGTAACTTTTATTTTTCTGACAAGACAGGTGTACGAGGGCTTGTTTTTATGTTCTTTGGCACATTTTTTGGGAACATGATTTATAATGTATAATTTTAATATATTATGTATATTCATTTTTATGCCTAATATGTATAATTTATTGATTAACTTTTAGGGAGGACTGGAAAAAAATTCCCAAAAATTGTAAATTCACACCATTCCCCATATGATAACCCTACTGAGCCATAGAATAAAGTTATGTAAATTACTGAAGTGCGGTGCTCGGCCTTGAAGCAAAGTTTAAATCCGTAACCGGCGTATAACCAGACCTCGTCCGGGACCCCGTCGGCTTAGGCGGTCTTGTAGAGTTTAAATACCTCATCCAGGAAACTTGAGATCCAGCGAGGTAAAAATCAGTTTACTTTATTCCAATCTTCATAAACAGAGGGAAAGAGTTGTAAGTGTTGCGCTTACGCATTTCAGCTGTTCGTCATTGATCACCATGACTTCAGCACTCAGCTTGAGTCTGAAACGTGGAAGAGCAATGCTGTTATACCGTTACCCTCTGAGTAGTGTGCGCTTACGCGTTTCAGACTCGAGTCCTTGATTACTGCTGATTAAGGACTCGCTTGAGTCTGAAACGCGTAAGCGCACACTACTCAGGGTAACGGTATAACAGTGTTATACTTGAGTCTGAAAACACACGAACACTGTTATACCGTTACCCTCTGAGTAGTGTGCGCTTACGCGTTTCAGACTGGACTCAATGCGAGTCCTTTTATAATGCCAGTAATCAAGGACTCGACGGACTGAAACGCGTAAGCACAACACTACTTCAGAGGGGCAACGATTAAGGTGTTGATTTATCGACGCGTATTCTGACTCAAGCGAGTCCTTAATCAGCGACGGTGTTGATGTAGGCTCAGTCCAAACGCGCAAGAGCAACACTACTCAAACAGGGTAATGGTATAACATTGTTGCTCTTACGTGTTTCAGTGTTATACCATCACCCTGTTTGAGTAGTGTTGCGCTTACGCATTTCAGACTCGAGTCCTTGATTGCCGCTCTGATCAAGGACTCGCTTGAGTCTGAAACACGTAAGCGCACACTACTCAGGAGGTATCGGCTTATACAGTGTTGATTGCTCTTGTGTTTCTGAATTCAAGCGAGTCCTTGATCAGAAAGCGGCAATCAAGGGACTCGAGTCTGCAAATGCGGGTTGGGTTTGTAAGAGCGCAACACTACTCAAACAGGGTGATGGGTATAACACTGAACACGTATTGTTAAAGAGCAACAATGTTATACCATTACCCTGTTTGAGTAGTGTTGCTCTTACGCGTTTTGGACTCGAGGCCTTCATCACCTCGCTGATTAAGGACTCGCTTGAGTCTGAAACGCGTCATATCAACACTGTTATATCGTTGCCCTCTGAGTAGTGTTGCGCTTACGCATTTTAGACATTGTTATACCATTGCTCTGTTTATGAATATTGGAATAAAGTAACCTGATTTTTACTTTGCTGGATTTTAAGTTTCCTGGACCAGTAGGGTTATGGCAAAACTATCTATCTAGCTCCTATCCATCTATTTCATACCTACCTATCTATCGTGTGTGTATTTTTTTTTTTTTTACGGGACAAAGTTTAGGTATTGCAGTGCATTGTACCCGTCAGTGTAACACTATCCTGGCATCCTACTGGACCCAACCTTATTTATTCTAGGGGACTTAAACATGGATTCATTGAATTGCTAATATAATACACTGCAATACTTGGGTATTGCAGTGCATTATACCTGTCAGTGTAACACTATTCAGCGTACTACTGGACTTGACCTTTTTGGTCCTAGGGGAATTATACTTGAAATCATTTGCTTTTGGATCTAATACACTGCATTACTTGGGAGTTGCAGTGTATTATCTGTCAGAGTAACACTATCCTGGCATCCTACTGGACCCAACCTTTTTGGTCACACTAGGGAACTTGGCAATCAAAGGATTTCATGTATAATACACTGCAATTTAGAGATATTGCAGTGCATTGTACCTGTCTGTGTAACACTATCAGCATCCTACTGGACACGACCTTATTTATTCTAGGGGGCTTAAACATGGAATCATTGAACTGCTAATGTAATACACTGCAATACTTGGGTGCATTATACCATTCAATGTAACACTTCCTGGCATCCTACTGAACCCAACCTCTGGCAAGGCCTATAAAGCAAATACAGAGTTCACACCTGGAGCCTTCATAGGTCCCAGGCTACCAGGTAAACCTATCAGCTCGTTGGGAACACATTGTAGGGAGTCCAGTGGGGGTGAGAAGAGAGAAAGTAACCACCTCCCTTAGATGCCAATGGTCTTCAGTTACTGCTGCTTACTTCTGTCGGCCACAGGTGGTCTAAGGCCATTGTTCACACGGATTAAAATGCGCGCCATAATTCTGGTTTTTTTTTTTCCGTAATTACGCGCGGGAGTGCTAAAACGAGGCCGAAAACAGGCCCATTCATTACGGTAATTCAAAGTTCTCAGTAGAGAGAACTATGGATTACGTGCTCCTCTACGTCGAAGGGCGGGGAGATAATGGACCATGTCTCTTTTCGAGCGTGTTTCGCGCCGGTTGAGCAGTGATTGTCTATGAGCCGGCTAGAAGTGCCGGCCCTCCCGCATCGCTCCCGCCCCCGTCCACACGGCGTAATTGCGGGGCGAAATTACGCCCCACAGTTAAGCCGTGTGAACATAGCCTAATGGTGAGGAGTGGACATACAGCACCTCAGACCAGAGCTGTTTAACCCTTCAGAACAGTGCGGTCCTGCAATGTTGGCGCTATCAGATGTTGGGAAACTACAAATCCCATATTATGCCCATTGTTATAGATGATATAAATGATGTTCGGGGGAGTTGTAGTTTCCCAACAGCTGGAGCTGAACATGATGTCATCAGTGAGAGAACTGGGGAGAGGGGGCCTAAAGCTCTTGCACTGAAACCTCTTCTAGAAGGACTTGGAGGGTTAACTTACCTCCAGCGCTGCTCCTGTTACCCACCCAATGACCAATCATGTTCATTGGTCCATGAATCTGAAGCCTATCACTGGCCTAGTCTCTCCCTGTGTAAACAGCATTGAGGCCAGTGATTGGCTGCAGCATCATGTGACCAATGAACGTGATGTCATCGGTAAGTGGCCGCAGCTGGGATTTAAACCTAACTAGGATTACAGGAGACCTGACGCGGTTTGCAATTTTTAGGCTTAGACAGCAGATCCTTAATAAGCAAACTCTAAGGGCCACATGTAGGAAACGATTTTGGTCTAAAACTCACTTTTCCCCCCATAGGTTTCTATGGGGAAAAAGAGTGAGTTTTAGACCAAAACCATTTCATACATATGGCCCTAAATCCTGGTTTGACATCTGGGTTGGAGGATCCGTCCCCAATCACGGGGAGGAATAGTGCTGTGCACTGCGATACCTTCTAAAAAAAAAAAAAAAAATGGGGGCAGCCGTAGTCGGAGGGGACTCGTGTATTGGGTCTGATTCCCCTTCTGTGATAGAAGCTCAGACAAAGGTGTGAACCTGGTCTATATGGCGGCTCTATAGTCAGTGGCGATGAATTTGCTGTAGGAAAAGGGCAACATCTGCTTCCTGTCAAGTTTATGACTTTTATTGACGACGTGGTCATAGGTTTGACTCCCAACCCGGCGAATTTGACTCCACGGCCATATGTGTCAGATACATAGATATATATCCAGACAGATGTCAGCAAAAATTGGTTGTTGTGCCTTTTGTGGGTTTTATTTTTTTTTTGTTTTTTGTCCTGTGAGACATAGATGGATCTCTTTATATCAAATAGAAGAAAAATTACTTTGTTTTATTAGAATATATACCGTAGCTTTATTTATAATTTTTCTATTGTATATGTGTGATAGAAAATATTATATATAATAAAATGTAATATATTTATTTTAGAATATAAATTGTATGTTTTTTATTTAATATACATAGTAAATTTTTTCTACTGTGTTTATAGAATGTTTATTATAAGTTATTTTTTGGGGTGTATAATAATTATAATCTTTATATAGTGCCAACATATTGCGCAGCACTTACTCAAATAGTGAGGGAAATAAGACAGCACAAAACCAGACAATTACATGAAGTTTTTATATAGTTTGGAAAAAAGATAACAAATACGTATCAATATTGTGATTAGATGATGTTGTGTTAAAAAAAATTGTTTGTGTGTATGTATTATAATGTGTGGGTATATGTATATTGTGTGAGTGTGTATGTGTGTATGCTGGTGTGTGTGGATGTGTGTATATGTGTGTGTGTGCGTGTGTGTATTTGTGTGCGTGTGGAGTGGAGTGGTTGTGTGTGTGTGTGTATATGTGTGTGTATATGTGTGGTGTGTGTTGTATATGTGTGTATATGTGATGTGTGTGTTTTGTGTGTGTATATGTGTGTTGGTGTATATGTGTGTGTGTATATGTGTGTGTTGTTATAATGTGTGTGTGTGTATATGTGTGTGTGTGTGTGTCTATATATGTGTATATATATGCGTGTATGATTTATAGAACATCTTTAGTATAATAAAAATACATATATCCATAAACTATTGTAATATAACAAGGTGTAATATTAAATACTATTATATATTTTTTTGTGTATGCATCTATTTTATAGAATATTTGTCATTTCGTTTTTTACTAGTGTATTACATTATATAACATACATGTAGTAGAAAAAATAACTACTAAAAATATTCTGTAAAAATATGTATTGTATGCATAGAGATAAATAGAAATTACTTTTTTCGATTTTAATATAAAGAAAAATATATTATAAATAGCGTGTGTGGTGTGTGTGTGTGTGTGTGTGTTGATATGTATATATGTATGTGCGCGCTAGGTTGGGCCTGGCTATTTTTAGCATCCTGTCTGACAATCTGTGACTGAACCTCCTTTGCACATGTGTAAATTGCCTTATACTTGTAGTTGGGGACGCTCCTTCAAATCACACGATAGACTTTGGTGTATCTTTAAGATATTCTGTCAATGGGTAATAGGTGTGGGGCCCAGAGGTGCCCTATCTCTAGAATGGTCTTGGTTCAGAATAGAAAGCTGGTCACACATGTACACAACTCTCTATTCTGTTCTATGGGAGTTCCCAGTATAGGGGAGCTCTTTGTTCTCCATTTGTTATTATGGGAGTTCACAGTACAGGGGGAGCGATGTGTTTCTCCATACTCCTATATGGGAGTTCCCAGTACAGCGGAGCGCTTGTTCTCCATCTCTTTATGGGAGTTCACGGTACAGGGGGAGCGCCTGTATGTGTTATCCAATTTCCTCTATGGGAAGTTTTTTTTTCCCCGGTACAGGGAGATTGTGTTCTCCATTCTACTTAGGGGAGTTTCCCTAGGTACTGCGGGAGCGCTGTGTTCTCCGTTCTCCTCTCTGGGGGTTCCCGGTGCAGGGGACGATGTGTTCTCCATTCTCCTCTAATGGGAGTTCCGGTACAGGGGGGGGAGCGCTGTGTTTTCATTCTCACTCTATGGGAGTTCCCGGTACAGGGTGATGCGCTGTGTTCTCATTTCTCCTCTTTGGGAGGTCCCGGTACAGGGGAGCGCTGTGTTCATAGAACAGAATGGAGAGTCCTGCGCATGCGGGGCCAGCTTTCCGTTCTGAGCCAACACTTTCAAGGCCTCCTTTCTGATTTGGGATAGTCCATCAGTTGGATCCTATCGCTCTCAGTCTATGGTAACTTCCCTTTAATCTGTTTTATGCTCTGTTCTCTCTTAGATTGTAAGCTCTTGCGAGCAGGGCCCTCACACATTGTCTCTCGCCTGTAAGTAGCTTTCACTGTGTAATGTCTGTCTTTTGTCTGTAATTATACCCTCTACTTTGTAAGTGCTGCGAAATATGTTGGCGCTATATAAATAAAGATTATTATTATTATTATTGTAGGATCCTGTCGGGCAGGTCTTAGTAGATTTTGCTTGTTTTATAAACCCTTTTGCCTTCTTTGTTGTCAGGCTTCCATGTTCTGCTCTATCGGCCTTGTCTTCGAGATCTCTATTGGTGGCTCGTGCAACTTGGCTTCCTGCTCGCTCTGTTGTTGTTGTATTTTTGATGTTTTTTTACTCCTCATTCGAGGCCTGAGGACCTGACGTGGTGGTAAATATTTTTCTGCTGGTTGCGTAACCTTATGTGCGCTTTGTCTATATATATATCACATGATGTATATGTGGGAACTGTAGGCCCCCCCCCCCCCCCCCCTGGTGGGGGGAAGAGAAGGAGAGCGCGGCTGAGACACAAACACAGCGAGGAAGGAAAACAACCCGAGCAGTGGTAGCTTCTTCCCCCGCAGTGCAGGGGCTTATTCCTTTAATACCCGCTCACGTTGGTCCCTGCTCTGCAGCGCTCGATCCCCGATCGCCTGTTTACTGCGCTCCGGTCGTGGATTTTTTGCTCTTTTGTTACTTTTACTTTTATGCTTCACTTTAGTAATTTTTTTTTTTTTTTTTTTTTTTTTAGTGTAGAACTATAGCCTGTAAATATGATGACGTGTTTTCAGAACCTCTCCTCCTTTTCTTACTACAATAACTACAAGAGAAATGTAATGCCTATGGGTACAGATAAAAAATAGCTAAAAAATAGCTTTTAATAATACTATTAAAATACACGAAATTATCATCTACTACCTACCATACACCTACAGATATGAAAAAATATATATGTACAACAAACGGAGGCCCCGCCCCAGAAAGGGCGACCCCACACAGGAACCACTAACAACTACTATATATATATATATATTATTATATATTATATAATTATATATATATTTATATATATATATATATATTTTTATATATAATAATATATATATATATATATATTATATATATAACAAAAAATGGGATCAACGTTGTATTAATGTCCATTGAAGACTAGACAGAAACTTTGAAATTTATAAGATCATTGCAGAGGAAAAAGAAATTTACATCATCATTACAAACATTAATGATTGTTTTGTGGCTATATATCTCATATGTTTGATGTATATATCTTAAACACTTGTTTGTTTTTGTTGTGTCCTTGTTTTGTTTATATAGTTTTTTTAGTCACTATCTAGTCTTCCATGCACTAATATAAGTTAGTCACATTTTTTGTAGTATTTAGTGTGTATATATATTTAGTAGTTAGTAGTTCCTGTGCGGGGTCACCCTTTTCAGGGCGGGGTCTCCGTTTGTTGTACATTTTTTCCATATCTGTAGGTGTATGGTGGGTAGTAGATGATGATTTCGTGTATTTTAATAGTAAGTTATTTTTTAGCTATTTTCTATCTGTACCCATATTCGTTACATTTCTCTTGTAGTTATTGTTGTACCGGTAATAATGTCGGGTTATAGTTATCTATAGGTGTCTCCTGCCTTGACCCTTAGGAGTATAGTAGTTCTTTTTTCCTTTTCTTGCTAGTAAAAGCTTTCGCGGTCCGATAAATTAGTTGAATTGAATATTGTGTCCGGATACCTGCTTAGTATTGAAAATGTGAACTATCCCCCTCAAACCTTGTAGCACCTATGGTATCGCTTCATGATGGTGTCTCTTTAGAGCGGTCACCTTATTTTCTTTGGAGTCCGTTCTCATTCAGCCCTGTCTAGACTTCGTGAATTTGTATGTATATAGATGCGCACACACCATATTTAGAAAGGGCATGGTGCAAATTGCATTAAGAGTATTAACTCAAAAATAATGGTGCACAGGCTTTACTCTACCCCGGGTTTTGGGGCCCGTTTTATATGCAAAGGGGTGGCCGGGGGTGGGGCAGGGTTTTTAGAAGGGCAATCCTATGCACCAGAAGTTGGGGTGGAGAGATAGTGAAGGGGCAGAGTCTGTGTGTTGGGGGTTGGAGGGGCGGGTTGTTGGGTTGAGGGGGGTGGGGGTGGGGCCGTTCTTGTTGGGGGGGGGGAGAGGAGGAGGGGCATAGTCGGGTCATTGAGGTGTGGGGGAGAGGCAGGGGTCGAGGGTTTCCTTGTGGTGGGGCATAGTTCGGTCTTGTTGGTGGGGGGGTTGAGGGGGCAGGGGAGTTCCTTGTTTGGGGGGGTATAGTAGGTTTTGGGGGGGGGGGGAGTGGGGCAGGGGTCGAGGAGTCACCTTGTTGGGGTGGAGGGTTGGTTCCTTGTTGGGGGAGGGGGGGGTTCCCTGGGGCGGGGGGGGGCATAGTCGGGTTGTCATTGGGGGATGGAGGAGGGGGGCGAGTTGGTTCCTGGGTAGGGGGCAGAGGTGTATTGTCGTTGCGAGGTGCGGTGGAGGAGGCGGTTTCCCTTTTTGGGGTTTGGGGGGGTAGAGTCATGGCTGGAGGGCAGAGTAGTCGGGGTTGTGGTGTGGTTTTGTGTGTGTGTTTTTGTATTTAATATATATTTATTATATTATAATATATATTTTATTTATAGTGTGGTGTTGTACAAATTTTTAAAGCTTTATTCCGAAGCCCCTTTCCCATTACCCTTCTATGGTATAAAAAAGCAAAATTGGTGTTAGGAATGCAAATGTCATCCTGATGATCTCGCTCTCCATCTGGATAAACCTGTCGGGAGCACTTGCCGTCCGTCTGTTTCATAACATCATTTATTTGGGACCGTTCATGCCTCGTGTTTGGGTTGTGTCTCCAGTTGCTGACAGCCATTTTCTTGGCTTATTGGCTCCTGGATTCGAAACCCCTTTTCCAATCGCATATGGTGGTTTCATTCCCGGGTTTTGTTCGGTTATGGAATGGGGTTTTAAAAAATTGGGGTTATTCCAAAAATTTGTTGCCATAGCAAAAAATCGGCGCACCGTTCCTTCTGTTCCGTAGCCAGGGGTTTGGGGATTTAAAGTGGCCCCGACGTCTTTAAGATGAGGCCCTAACACTTGCCCATAGCAACCAATCCTACAGCTCTGGAAAAATGAAAGCTGTGCACTGGTTGCTATGAGCAGCACAGCCTGTTGGGCCTCATTGATCAAGACTTTGTTGCCCATAGCAACCAAAGTGCAGCTTTCTTTAAAAAAAAAAAAAAAAAAAAAAAAAAAAAGCGAGCTCTGGTTGCCATGGGTAACAGTCTTGATAAATGAGGCCAAAGACGGTTGCCTCAGGGCACAGCCTTCATTGCTTTGGGAAAGTAAGCAATGCTCTGGTTGATGGGCAACACAGCTAATCTTGTGGTTACACCTAATCTATCACAATGGTCTGTTGCCCGTAGCAAACCAGGTTTGGTGGGAGGGGACTTTTGGTTTGAATGAAGGGTCTATGTAAGATTAGCTGCGTTGCCATATGCAACAGTCTTGGGCCTCATTTATCACTCCTGTCCCTGTTGCCCATAGCAACCAGAGCTTGGCCTTCACTTCCTGTACTGAGTTGGAAAAATGAAAGTAGTGCTCTAATTGGTTGCTATGGGCAACACAGGTTCACGATTAGTTTTCGAAGTGTTATGTTTCATAGTGTTTACATGCATAGGGCTGGATGTGTTCATCAAGGGCAGCTGTTTGGTCTCGGCTATAGTTTAGGCTTGGTTCTCACAGGAAAAAAATTGGGCCTCATTTATCAAGACTGTCCATGTTGCCCCTAGCAACCAATCGGAGAGCAGCTTTCACTTCCCCTGAGCGGTATCGAAAGTGAAAGCTGTGGTTGCTATGGGCAACATCAGGGGCCTAGCTATAGGGGGTGCAGAGGTAGCAGTCGCTACCAGGCCCTGGAGTTTGAGGGGGCCCAAAAGCCTTCCTGCCACATGGGGATACACCAGTATAATTAACACAATAGCTGGGGGGCACAATTTCACTTTTTGCATTGGGGCCCAGGAGCTTCAAGTTGCGCATCTGGTTAACATGGATGGGACCCGGTGCATCATATGCCACAAATCTCTTGGGGATGTCTGATGAAAGTGAATTGGGGCAAGCGTGACCGGTTCTCCATCATGGGGCCTGTTCCGGAGATGGGTGCGGGGCCCAGATTTGAAAATCCACGTAGTGCGCAGACCGTCCATTCAGGTTAATGGCCATCGGAGTACATGAGGGATATGGCAAGGAATCTGAATTGAATTCCTCATTAAAATCAGTCGTGTGAACTTTCCCTAAATTTGTACAATTAAATTGCGGTTTTATTCCTGGATTTAAAGGGGTGAGAATTATTGGTGCACCACATCCACCAATGGGGCGCACATCCGGACCCTGTGTAGGCAAAAAATGGAAATGTTCTGAATTGACTTGTGGTGCTGGTTACTTTCGTAAAAGCTTAAGGTAGTGCATTTAACACCAGTCTCCTGAAAAACATGCCCTCTTAAAGGGGAGATTTTACAAAGCCCCTTCTGTATTGAGGTCGGCTCCTAGCAAACTACGAGCCGACCGTGTTACAGAACGAAGGTGGGGCTTGTGGCCGTCGTTCCCATTCATTTTTATGGGAGTCTCGAATATAGCTGACCATGTTACTGAATGGGTATGTTCACATGGTGTATTGCGGTGCATACTGTATGCGCCGCATTACCCCAGGGGTTTAGGAAGCACGTGCTAATCAGCGCGTACTCCCAAAGCAGGGGGGAGCTGCTCCCGGCAATACATGGTGAAATGCGTGGCAAAATAAGCCATGTGAACATACCCAATGAGAAGGGTGGCACTTGTGGCCATCCTCCCCATTCATTTCTATGGGAGTCCTGAATATAGCTGACTGTTACAAAATGAGGAAGGCGGCTCCGGTCTCTGTGCTCCCCATTCATTTCTATGGTAGTTCTGGATCTAGCTGACCAGGTTAGAGAATGAGGAGGGTGCCACGTGGCCATCCTCCCCCTTCATATCTATGATAGTACGAGATCTAGCCGACCAGGTTAGCGAATGAGGGCGGCTCTTGTCGCCGTCCTCCCTATTCATTTCTATGGGAGTACCAAATATAGCCAACTGTGTTACAGAATGAGGCGGGTGTGCCTGTAGCCATTCTCCCTATTCATTTTCTACCCATTCATTTCTATGGGAGTCCTGAATACAGCTGAACGCACCCACTTGTTGTTTGTACCTCCCATTCAAATGGGAGGGGGGGGGGGCAACTGCAAGCACCATCCTTCTTTTTCTGTAACTAGTTTGGAGCCAACCTCATTGTGGAAGTGGCTTTGTGGGAACATCCCTTAAACAGGGAATCATTGGATTTTTCGGGATATCTTGGACCAATATAAGCCAACCTATTGGTGCCTATTGCACCAGGAGGCCCGCTTATTTTTGGCATAGTGAGGGGTATGGCTTATTGAACCTCTGGTGCATTTTCGGTTTGACTCATGTAATTGTTGAATGCGCTAGTTTTGTCCCTTGTCTGCCTCGGCGGATATCACCGGTGCAGTCAGTAACGTCCTTCAATTCTTGCAGGTGGTTTTTTTTTTTTTGCCCTCTTGATTCACCGGTTTACGCCGCTCGGAGAGTCTTAGCCGGTGCTCACTCCTCTAGAGTCTACTGACCACAGAGCGGCGACCCCGCGCGCTTCATGCTGATTTGACAGGTAACGAACATTTAGTGCTAATTCTAAATCTCTTCCACTCCAAATATAAAGCACTAAGCTGGATTCAGATTAAGCTGCAATTCCCGAGAGCGGTTATGTGGCTTTTCTGCCGGGTGGTTTGAGGTGTTTGGGAATTATGGGACGATGCATGTAGACCCCTGTTTACCCTGCGGCCCCCTGCAGCGGGGAGGGTACGGCTGCAGCAGGTCCGGCTCACTGATCCGTCACCGGGTTACACTATGGCTTTGGATGGTCACATATCGGCTCTCTGCACTTGGTCGCACAACTCTTGTGTTTTGGTGGTGGAATATACTTTTAGTGCACCCGCAAATCCCCTCCCATTGACTTTAATAGGGGATAGGCACCATAGTTCATGTAATGGGGCAAATTTACTAAACCTGGAATATTTAGACTGTGTGGAGTGTTTCTATACTGTGTAATCTGAGTGGTTTATGCTGATTGAGAAGTTTGGCACATTGTGCTGACTAGTGTGTGTGTGTATTTACTGGTGTGTATGTAATATAGATTTTATTCCAGATTTAAAGGGGTTGTCTCACTACAAAGATTGCTTTTTATATTAAAGATCTTACAAAAACAAGTCACTTTGTAATATGTGCCCATTAACAGTATCCTACCTATTCCTAGATATCGCCTCTTGTATGGGCTGCATCAGCTCCTCAGGTCGCTATAGCTACAGACCTGTTTGATCTCTCCTGATAAGCCACCAGCACTGGTTGCTATAGCTACAGACCTGGTTTCTACTGCAGCTTAGTAGTAGCCAGTAAACACGCCCTGAATTCAAAGTGAAACCAAGAGAACAAGACTGAGGTGAAATGAATCAATGTAGTGAGACAACCCCTTTAAGTATATTCTCCATTTTTATATACAGTAAAAGTTCAGTATGTTTGACTTTTGGTTGACATTTCTTGGTTTTTTTTTTTTTTGCAAATGCGGCGGCTCTCGCGCCCTTGCAGGGGGCACTTGTCCAACTGTTCATGGTCTCAGGACTTTCTGCACAACTTGCTGATCTCTAACAAGGAGCTTAATGGCAGAATTCCCAACAGGTGTTTGATCCCTGAATCGCCCCAATACATTTAGGGGATCAATGTGAATTGGGATTAAACGGTCGTCCTCATCCTGCTGTTCTCCTGAGACCGAGACAACACCTTACAATTGATCAGCAGGATGTTCTCAGACGGAGGTGGCCACTGAGCTTAGAGTGTCATCAGCAGGTTGTATCAGAGAACGACTGGAAGAGTCACAGAAAGGCAAAGAAATGGACGTCCGTTGTCTCTATCAAACACTGAGCGCTTCATTGTAAGCAATGCCTTGGTGCAGGGTCCACCTCTGGGACCTGCAGTTATCTTGTGAGTGGGCCCCCAAAAGTATTGAATCTGAATGGAGATCCAGGTCAATTTGCAAACGGCTCTCCATTCTCCTCTATGGAAGTTCCCAGTACAGGGGAGCGCTGGGTTTGGCTGAATCTGTGGGGCTATGATTTCTACCTCCAGGCTCCCACTTCCTGTTCCGGCCGTGGGCCCTTTGACAGCTTCAGGCTCCCACTTCCTCCTCAGGCTGTGGGTGGTTCTACAGCAGTAACTGACATTTTAGCTCTGCTGTCATAGCAGAGCTTGTTCGAGGGATAAAGTTTGTCAGTTTGGAACATAAGCTTCTGGGTTGCTGATGAGACACAGCACAGAGTGACCTCACCATCCAAACCACTGCTAGAGCAGAGAAAGATGGTCCGTAACCTAGGGAAGCTTGTGTACACAAGCAGGCAATAAGAACTGCTCTAACTTTGAAAGGAAGCAAAATCTGAACAGCAATGTATTTGGTAATAGTCTTCCGCCTAAGTGTTTAAAGCCAGTCAGCAGGGTGAGGAGGCCCCTTTTAATAACCCAAATAAACCAGTTTCCTTAGGTTTGGCCTTGGGCTTGTCCGTGCAGGTCTCTGCCGGGATGTATTGAGAGGTAGGACAGCTTTTTCAATTAGTTCTATAAAATCTGTTGGTCACAGGCGAGCGCCCGCTGTTTTCGTCGCCGGTGACATTCCTGGCAATTTGGAGTTGATGATCCAGTTTGCTCATTGCGGCCGATAACTGTAGGTTTCTTAAATAGGCCAGCGGGCATCTCCTATAATTTACATGTCTCAGACGAGGTGTCACCTCTGGATGTGGCTAGTTTCGTTCTCCTCTCAACACTGCATCCTACTAATATATAGAGGTTGAAATCTATGGGAGTTCCCAGTACAGGGGAGAGCTGTTTTCTCATTCTGATATATGGGAGTTCCCAGTACAGGGGAGCGCTGTGTTCTCCATTCTGTTCTATTGGAGTTCCCAGTACAGGGGAGCGCTGTGTTCTCCATTCTGTTCTATTGGAGTTCCCAGTACAGGGGTGCGCTGTGTTCTCCATTCTGTTCTATGGGAGTTCCCAGTACAGGGGAGCGCTGTGCTCTCCATTCTTTTCTATGGGAGTTCCCAGTACAGGGGAGCGCTGTGCTCTCCATTCTTTTCTATGGGGAGTTTCCCAGTACAGGGGAGCGCTGTGCTCTCCATTCTGTTCTATGGGAGTTCCCAGTACAGGGGAGCGCTGTGATCCCCAGTCTGTTCGAGGGGAGGTCCCTGTACTGGGGAGCGCTGTTCTCCATTCTGTTCTATTGGAGTTCCCGGTACTGGGGAGCGCTGTTCCCCATTCTGTTCTATGGGAGTTCCCGGTACTGGGGAGCGCTGTTCCCCATTCTGTTCTATGGGAGTTCCCGGTACTGGGGAGCGCTGTGTTCTCCATTCTGTTCTATGGGAGTTCCCGGTACAGGGGAGCGCTGTGTTCTCCATTCTCCTCTATGGGAGTTCCCGGTACAGGGGAGTGGTGTTTTCCATTCTGTTCTATGGGAGTTCTACGCCGTGTGTTATGGGGCGAACAATTGACATGACGCATAATCCATAGCTATCTGAGAGCTATGAATTACCGTAATTGCAGTGCGCATTTTGCTGCATATTAAGCACAATACACAGCGAAATCCACGCGCAATTGCGCTAGAAAATAAGCAGTGTGAACATACCACAACAGACATGCCGCCCATTTTTATTGTGCATTTTTTTGGTTTGACTTTTTTTTTTCTACCCAATTTCCAGACTAACAGGGATGCCCAAAGAAAAATATGACCCTCCTGATCCTCGTAGAATATATACCATCATGTCAGCAGAAGAGGTGGCCAACGGCAAGAAGTCTCACTGGGACGAATTGGAAATTTCTGGTGAGTTCTCAACGCAATCATCGCCTCTATGGCCTCTGTTTAACCTGCCAGGATTTATGTGAGGTGGTGGCCGAATGGTAGCAGCCGTATGGTTGCCGTTGGCTCCTGTTCCTTAGAGATCGGCTAAATGGAGGCCAAAAGGAGATGCTATCCTACCCGTATGGTCCCATTGTAATGGCTGCCATTGTGGGGAGTAGCATTGGCCCCTGTTATTCCATACAGATCAGCTAAATGGAGGCCAAGAAGATGGTATCCTATCCATATGGTCCCATTGTGTGGCGTAGCATTGGCTTCTGTTATTCCATACAGATTGGCTAAATGGAGGCCACAAAGATGGTATCCTACCATATGGTCCCATTGTGTGGCGTAGCATTGGCTTCTGTTATTCCATACAGATTGGCTAAATGGAGGCCAAAAGGAGATGCTATCCTATCCTTATGGTCCCATTGTAATGGCTGCCATTGTGTGGAGTAGCATTGGCCCCTGTTATTCCATACAGATTGGCTAAATGGAGGCCACAAAGTTGGTATCCTATCCTTATGGTCCCATTGTAATGGCTGCCATTGTGTGGCGTAGGATTGGCTTCTGTTATTCCATACAGATTGGCTAAATGGAGGCCAAAAATAGATGCTATCCTACCCGTATGGTCCCATTGTAATGGCTGCCATTGTGTGGCGTAGCATTGGCCCCTGTTCCATACAGATCGGCTAAATGGAGGCCAAAAGGAGATGCTATGCTTTAACCCTATTGATGTGTTACATAGTTAGTACGGTTGAAAAAGACACAGTTCCACATCCGGAACTTTCCTGCTCTAGTCTCCAAACTTGATGGGAACCCAGGGTAATGCAAAACTGATGAATGACTTATATACAAGGAGGTCAGCGGTGTCACTTATTTCCATGATGAGTCCATATCGACATTATGGTGGCCCTCAAGGAGCCATTGGACACCGGACTATAGCTGCGGTTTCCCGCACGAGATATCGAATCTGTGGTTTTGAGGGGGGTGACGAATGGAGATGGTCGTTCCTTTGAGATCGTCCTCAGATTTCACACTGACAGGAGTAACACAGATTGGTCCCAGCAGCATCTTTTTGGGCAAGGGTCCTCCACTCCAGTCCTCGACCTACCAACCGGTCATGTTTTCTGGCTTTCCTCAGCATTGCACAGGTGATATAATTGTCAGTGCATTCTGTGGGAGATCCCAAAAACATGGCCCTGAGGACTGGCATTGGGGAGCCCTGTTCTGGGGGACGGGTGCTGATCCCGCTGCGCTCTTGGCCGCAGCTCTTTCCTGACGGTGATCCCTCTTGGTGTCTCCGCTGCCTACGGGTTTTCCTCCTTCCCTTCCGTCCGTCCTTGAGGGACGTTCTTTGTTTGCACTTGCAGCATAAAAGCCAAGGCCGCACGGGACGCCTCCTCGTGCACAGGAGATGGCGGCGTAGTGACTCGTACATACACAGTGCGGGTTTCTTTGCACTAATTTTCAGTGTTTTTGTTACATGCATTGACTCTTGTGTCTAAGCTGATCTTTTTGCCCCATTTTTCTCTTTTGCAGGGAGGGTGCGCAGTTTAAGCACATCGCTTTGGTCATTGACGCACTTGACGGTCTTGCACCTCAGTGATAACAACCTCTCTCGTATCCCGGCTGATATTGCCAAGCTCCACAATCTGGTTTATTTGGATCTCTCGTCCAATAAGCTCAGAAGTTTACCAGCAGAGCTAGGGAACGTTGTGTCTCTCAGGTGAGTACGTCACACCTTTGTCTTTTAGTAGGTGTGCTTGGTCGGTCCCACGCTTGGTGCTTTGTTGATGAGCACACAGGTGGGGGTACATGTTGGGGCTCCAAATCCATGATGGTGCCTGCTCCCTGTACTAACGGCAATGATCCAGAATATGCACATTGTTTGGCTGGTGGCATAGACTTCAGTTTATATTCTGCGCATGCACTGGGCTTCATTGGATTTAAGGATTGACTGTCAGGGACCACCGTCACCCGTACCCCTATAGGTGCTGTGGTAATCTCAGGTTAGAGAGGCTCCAGAAGATCTGTTGGAAAGCTGTTGACCTGCGCATGTGCCCAGCTTCATTGGATTTAAGGATTGACTGCCGGGACCACTGTCACCCTTACCCCTATAGGTGGTGTGGTAATCTCAGTTAGGTTAGAGAGGCTCCAGAAGATCTGTTGGAAAGCTGTTGACCTGCACATGCGCTGGGCTTCATTGGATTTAAGGATTGACTGCTGGGACCACCGTCACCTTTACCCCTATAGGTGGTGTGGTAATCTGTTAGGTTAGAGAGGCTCCAGAAGATCTGTTGGAAAGCTGTTGACCTGCACATACGTTGGGCTTCATTGGATTTAAGGATTGACGTGGGGTACCACCATCACCTTTACCCATATAGGGGCTATGGTAGTCTTAGGTTAAAGACGCGCCAGAAAATCTGTTGGACATCTGTTGATTTTTATTACATGAGATGCTGTCCTCATTTTCCCATTTGGACCAGCGCATGCGCAGAATGGAAGGGAGTCCTCTGCCCACAGCAGGGAATTAACAAGGCACATGCACAAATTCACTGCTGAGACAGAAAACTGAGTTTTGAAGCCATCTAGGGACAGTGCCACATCAGTAACATTGTCTGCGCGTGAAACGCGTCACTCTCCCCATGTGTAGGGTTTTTTGTCTAGAATTATTTTAAAATATTTCATATTCCGATGCAACTTCCCCTATGAAGAGGGCACAGAGGCAATCTTTATTTTACAACATGATAAATAGACTGACTTCTGGCCGGTTCTGCAGGACCCCTGGACTGGGTATCCCCACTGGAAATTTAGGAATTGTCAGACAGCACAAGTACTGCTGGACTGCGTATCCCTGTTGGAAATTTAGGAATTGTCAGACAGCACAGGAGCTGTTAGTACTTACTTTTGCCACGTCGGCAGCGCTGCAAGGAACAGAATTGCTATGGTGGATGTTGATGTGTTGCAGTATGATGTAAACCATTAACGCCCCGTGAGAAGACTGATCTATGCTATTATTGAGGAGAAACTGAGCGGGCTCAATATGGCGTCTACGAGTTTATAGAAGGGGTGCGGCAGCCCCTTGTCACCTCATCAGTCCCAGCAATGCCACCACAGGGTACTGTTCACTTACTTTGGCCCTAATAAGGACCCCGAAGTCTGAGCTACTGCTTCTGTTGCTATAGGTAGAGTGAAATAGGTGATGATTAAAGCGATACTGCAGTACAATATATTGCGATACAGGGGTGCTGCCATCCGGCGTACTGCAATACAGGGGTGCTGCCGTTCATAGTAATATCTTTTATGAAAGTAAAATTAAGCGCCTTATCAATACTGGAGGCGTTTTACTCCACTAAAATCCTCATAGGAAGCAATGGGGGGTCAGATTTTCGCTGCAGAAATGCCTCATGCAGTGTGGAGCGTCATTTAAGGCGTTTCCGCCCCTAAAATCTGCTCCAGCACAAGCCAGTTTTCTGTATTCTCATCAAATTTTATATACTGATATTACTGTTGGTTAATCTATCATTTAATGTATTACCGAATATTCAGGTAGTCCCCCACTTGCACCTGTGTCCTAGTTGCACAGACCTATGCGGCGTGGCTCGGCGCGTTGACATGGCACACAGTCATGCCCTAGAATGTCACAAGCCTCCCTCTGCGTCTCCGCCAACACAGCAGCTTTTTAAATATTTTTTTCGTTTTTAACCTTCCTACGGGCCTTTTGAAATTTGGGAGCCTCTATATTCAGGGGGAACAAAAACCTTTCTCCCTCCCCTCCCCGGGCCGGGTTTCCCTTCCTGTCGGGCCCCGGGCCCACATCAATTTTTAAAATGCCCCCGGTTTTTCCCACTCCCCCTTTTTTTGGTGCTTACCAATTGCCCAAAATGCATACTTTTTCTGCCCCCCATAAAATTTAAAGCACTTGTAGGGTTTAATGCGGGCCCTTTTTTTTATTTTTGGGGAATTTTATTTTTCCCCCACTTTTCCACACGACGAATTGAAATGGATTTTGTTTTTTAAAAACATTTGCTTGGCCCACTTGAAAGTTCCACAGTATAGCTGAATAAAAACGGGGAAAAAGTGCCAGCATGACAGCAGCACATGTGCTGATTAGATCATTTTTTTAACTTGTGCTGGTGTGGGAATGCTGGAAACATTTTAAACAGCTACTAGCTCTTTTTAAAAAACACGGGGCCAGCAAACCACCCCAGCACATTTTAAAACCCACTTTTTATTTAAATCGACCCCCATAAAAATTAGTACAAGGCTGCTGCTTGCTGGCACTTGTAGTTCCACGCTATACCTGCTATGAAAAAAGTTCTAGTAGGGAACAGCTTTATATTTACTTTTTTGATAGGTGATTTTAGTCCCTGGGGAAGCGGGGGGACATGCTGACATTTATAGTTCCACAAACTAGCTGCTGGGAAACCCTTGGAACTAAGTGTCAGCATGCCCCAGCTTCCATGTACTCCCCGGACCCTTTTTTATTAGAAACATGGGTTTTTTGCTGTCATCCCTAGAACTTGTTTTTTCCAAACAGCTACTAGCTGCTATAAAACTACAATTGCCGGGACGCCACACAGAATTGTTAAACTGTTCTAACCCGAAACCCCAAATACAATTAGTAAAATGTGCTGCTTTTTGTGCGGGCACTTGAAAGTTCATATCAGCTAGTAGCTGGGGAATTTAAAAGGGTTCCCCCAGAGCCACAGAAAGCACAAGAGACCAAGGGGGGTGCAATTTTCCAAACGGGGGCAAAAAGGGAACAGTTTGAAAACCCGTTCCCCCCCATACCCCAAAAAAAGGGGGGGGGGGGGGTTTTGTTTTGTTTTTTTTTTTTTTTTTTTTGGTTTGGGTTTTTTTTAAATTTCCAGTCAAGTCTGAACTGATCTATTGGGTTCTGTAAGAAATGAGGCCATAAAAATAGGGGGTGGGGAAAGGGTTTGGGGGGTTAACCCCGGGTTTCCCGATCTTTCTCTAACCTCGACTTTTTTCCTTCCGGGGAAATTTGTTTTTTTAAAAAAACAATCTGTTAGGGGTTTTTTCCTTACGGCTGGGGGGAACTGTTGGGGGTTTCCCCAGACCCGGGGTTTTAAAAAGGTGAGTCTTTGGGGGGCCCCTTTCTTTCCCCGGCCCCCTACGGTGGGGGGGAGGCCCTTTAAGGTGCTAACTTTTTTCGCCTTCGCCCTCCAGGAAATTTCCTTTATCGCAGGATTTTTCTCATTTCGTCCCCGGGAGCCGAGGGGAAATCAAAAAAGCTACTAAACCCAAAATGCTTGACAATCAGCGGGTTTAGTCCCAAAAAAAAACTTGTTTAAAATTAGTCGCACCCAACGAACGGGGATTGGGGGTTGGATTGTCTTCCCTTTCATATCTTGTTGGCTTAGGTTCTAGCTCCCGGGATGGCGGGAGGCCCTCGCTTCGGGTTTTTTTTGGTGATTTGGGACGGCCCAAAAATTTTTTTTATGCTACGCTTTCCTTAACCCCTTACAAATTTGTCGAAACTCTTAACGGGCAAAGTCGGGTAGGGGTTTCCCCAAATTGCCGTATAGTACTTCAAGGCAAAACTTCCCGGCTCCAAGGCGGGGGCGCGAAAGGGGATGGCGGCAGGGAAAACCCAGCGGTATTTTAAAACCGGGTTGGCATCTGCCGAAAATCCCCCCGGCCGGAGTGAGCTGGGGCCCGCGGGGTTTTAACCCCCCCGTTTGTCGGGGACAAAAGTAACGGCTTCAGCCCCGGGGTACTGTTTTTCCTCCCAAAAAGGGACGGACCCTAAATGAGAGCACCCGGGGTTTGTTTGACGTCCGTTTCCCCAAAATTGGGCTTTTTGGGCCCCAGCTTTGGCCCAACATTTCCATGGTTTTCAAATAAGTTGTGTGCTGTCCCCCTATTGCATGAACGATCTAAACGTTTCGTTCATGCAATTCCCCCCGGGGGGAAAAGGGTAAAAAAGTGTAAAAAGAAAAAAAAAAAAAAAAAAAAAACACAAAAAAATAAAAAAAAAACCCAATTACTTTCGCCCCCTTTTCCCCCTTTAAAAAAACCCCAATCCCCCCCAGAAAAAAAAAAAAAAGTACCCTATTTGGTTCCCCGGTTTTTGTGTAGTCCCCCACCCTATAAATCGGGCATGTTAAAAACCCTTTACAGTGAAACCCGAAAAAAAAAAGTCACAAAAAATTCCCATTTTTGTTCACCCTGCAGCACTTTAAAATGGATTTAAAAAGTCAGTGAGGGCCAAAATTAAAAGCATTTTCATCCCGCCAAAAAAAGTCCTTCACAGCACTGTATAGGGAAAAAAATTTAAAAAGTTCGGGGCTATTAGAAGTTTTAGCGATGCATAAAATATTGTTTTTTACACAATAGAAAAACTTTTTTTTTAAAAAAAATTTTGCTTTATAAAAAAAAAAAAAAAAAAACTACATAAATTGGGTATCACCGTAATTTGTCTCAACCCCCCAGAGGGGAAAAAAAAACTTGTTTACCCGGGTACTTTCACGGTTTAACGCTTTTTTAAAAAAAAAAAATAAAAAAAAAACTGCTAGGATTGCGGTTTTTTTTTTCACCATGGGCCCTTTCCCAAAAAAAGGGGTTTTAAAAACGATCATAAAGCTTGTCCCCCCCCAAAAAAGTTGCCCAAAAAAACGCAACTAAACCCGGCCAAAAAAAAATCCCTATACAGCTCCCCTTAAAAAAGAAAAAATAAAAAATTATGGTCTCAGACTGCGGCGAGGGGAAAAAAGTGTTTTTCCTTTTTAAATAAGTTTTTTTATTGTTTTAAAAGCAGTAAAACGTAAAAAAAAAATACAAAATGTGGTTCGCTTTTAATCGTTTTAACCTGCTTTAAATAAAACAGCATTTTCATTTTTTTTCCGACATTGACCCCTGAAAAAAAAAAAAATAAAAAACACTACCAGGATTGCTGTTTTTTTGTACAAAAAGCCTCACAAAAAACCTTTAAAAATGATCCAAAGCTCACATTTTCCCCTAATGGGGAAAAATAAAAACAAACAACCCCATCTCTAAAAAAAAAAAGCCCCAAAGCAGCTCCATAAGGGGAAAAAAATTTTGAAGGGAAAGGCTTCAGAATGGACAAAATAAAAAAAAGCAAATTTTATAAAAATCGTTCCTATTGTGGTTTAAAAATTAAAAAAAACATAAAAAAATTATAAAAATTTAAAATCAAAGTAATTGTACCGACCCCCCAAATAAAGTTATCCTGTATTTAATTTCCTTTTTGGCGGGAAAAATGTAAAAATGGGGAAACCCAAAAAAAAAAATTTCGGGACCTTTTTTTCCCGGTTCCCCCCCTCCATTTCCATTTGGGCCCCCCAAAAGCAAAAAAAAAAACCTTTGGGAACACCGTGGCCCCAAAAAAAGAAAATACAACCCCTTTAATTTAGAAACCCTTTAAAGGGGTGGAATCCAAAAAAGGGGGAAAATTTGGGAAGGTTTTTTAACCTTTTTTTCTAGTAAATTTTGGGGGGGTTTTTCCCCAAAGCGACTGGCCCCAAACCCAATTTTCTGTGGGGGCGGCCCAAAAGGGCCAAAAAGCGCTTTTCCCCCTTCCCTTTTTTACCCCCCTGCCATGCGCCCCAAACAGCATTTACCCCCCAACCCCCATGTAGGGTATTGCCGGGAAATTGGAAGAAATTGCCCAAAAAACAATTTTGGGGTTTTTTTTCCCCCGATTCCTTTTAAAAAAATTAAAAATTTTTTAGCAAAAAAAAGCAAGATTAATTTGGGAAAAAAATATTTTTTTTTATTTTCAGAGGGCCAAAAAGCTAAAAAAAAATTTTGAAAGCCTGTGGGGGTTGTTTACTCACTACCCTTTTTGGTATATTCCGGGAAGGGGTTTTAGTTTTTTTCCCCCTATTTGGGGCTTTTTAGAAAAGTTTTATTAATTTTACCATTAGGGGGGGTCCCCCAAACCTTTTTAAAAATGGCCCCAAAAAAAAAACCCTTAATTTAAAATTTGGGGGCCCCCGAGGGCCCGTAGGTGCTCCCCTCCCTTTTCTTTGGGGGTTGGGGGTTGAGCCAAAAAATTCACTAGGGCCACAAATTGGGGTATCCCCTGGAAAAAGGCAAAAACTGGGGGAAACAAAATTTTTAAATTTTCATTTTCCCCGATCACATTTAACCCCTATTCTTGTCAATGTAAAAAAATTGGGAAAACTTTCCAAAAAAGGGGAAATTTTTAAATTTCACTTTGCTTTATTCTGGAAACCCCCCTAATGGGTTTTATTTAAACCTTTTCCCAAATTTTGGGGGTTTTTTTTACTTTTAAAGGGGGGTATTTTTTTTAGATGAGGTCATTTTATTTGGGGGGATCAACATACCGGCCAAAACAAAGGGGAAAGGTTTGAAAAAAGGGCTGGTCCCCGGGGAAAAAATTTGGTTTTTAAATTTTGCCCCAATTTTCTTTTAAATTTAAAGGAAAGGAGTGCTAGTTTTTTAAAAAATATTTGAGTGGAATAACTAACTGTCTACATGCAGACATTTTTTTAAGTTTTAAATTGGGTTTAAAATTTTTTACGATAAATTTTTATATTTTTTACAAAAAAAACAACATTTTTTGGGGCCAAAATTTCTTTTCTTTCTTAAAGCCCAAATTTTCACGAGGGAAAAAAATCTCTGAATCACATGGATAGGTTTTTAAAATGGGCAAAAAATTTTCTCCCCTTTAAAATGGGCACATGACAGATTTAAAAAAATGGGGCTCTGTCAGAGAGGCCAAAACTGGCTCCGGCGGTAAGGGGTTAAAGGGGTGTTCCCTTCATAGACTTTAATGGGATATCACTAGGATCTGTCAGTCTGTGCTGGGATCCCACCTTTTTGAAAGTTACAATTTGGAGAGTTGGTTGCGCATGCGCCTGTCTCTCCATTCTGTTCCATGGGAGTTCTGAGAACAGCAGAATGGAGAACACAGCGCTCCCCTGTCCTGGGAACTCCCATAGAGGAGAATAGAGAACACAGCGCTCCCCTGTCCTGGGAACTCCCATAGAGGAGAATGGAGAACACAGCGCTCCCCTGTCCAGGGAACTCCCATAGAACAGAATGGAGAACACAGCGCTCCCCTGTCCTGGGAACTCCCATAGAACAGAATGGAGAACACAGCGCTCCCCTAGTCCTGGGAACTCCCATAGAACAGAAATGGAGAACACAGCGCTCCCCTGTCCTGGGAACTCCCATAGAACAGAATGGAGAACACACCGCTCCCCTGTCCTGGGAACTCCCATAGAACAGAATGGAGAACACACCGCTCCCCTGTCCTGGGAAATTCCATAGAACAGAATGAAGAACACACCGCTCCCCTGTACTGGGAACTCCCATAGAGGAGAATGGAGAACACAGCGCTCCCCTGTACTGGGAACTCCCATAGAGGAGAATGGAGAACACACCGCTCCCCTGTACTGGGAACTCCCATAGAGGAGAATGTTTTTCTGTTAATTGGGTACTCTTACCATAAACGTTGATTAAAAGAATCTGTTATAGGATAGGCAATCAGTGTATGGTAAGAGTACCCCTTTAAAAAAACTTTCTAGGCTTCACATTCTGGATAAGGGTATGAAATGAATGGCGCGGGTTCACGCATGCGCAGTCACTTGTGCAGTAGAGTGGGGTCGCGCATGCGCAGTCACTTTCACTATGCTATCAATGTCTATGGTAAGAGTACCCCTTTAAAAGAAACTCCATTTCTAGGCTTCACATTCTGGAGCGGGGTTGTGCATGCGCAGTCACTTGTGCATTCGGGACTATTCTGGAGATCGGTGCAGGTACCATATTTGGGACCCACATCCGACGTCGGGTTAGGCTATCCAAATCTGGTGACGAGACCCCTCAAATATGCCATGCATCTGATGGGAATACGCCATATATAAATATTCAGTATAATGGTGACATCTTCCATTTTTCTTCTTCGTTTCCAGTTCATCCGGAACAGCTTCCTCAGAGGCCGTGGATAACTTTAAAAGAACGAGACCAAATTCTCCCCTCAGGTAACGCCTCTCGGCCTTCCTGGTGCAGGCAGGGTTCATGGTTTGACTGTATAGCGCTGGGCCCCATTGCACAGTAGGGCCCGGTGCTCATCTGCATTGGAGGATCAGTTTTTTTATATTGGACTCCTATGGGATCCCATTGATGACCGTGGGGTCTGTTTCCATCTTGGTGTCTCTCTTGCTCCCCTCAATTCGTTCTCCATTGACTAAATCTGCCACAGAAGCTTTGAATGGTGCCAGAGCCGGGCCGTACACTTAAAGCCGAACCGGTCTGGTGGTTTAGGCCGCCCTGAGAGCTCGAAATCTTAAAGGGGTTTCACCATGATGGAAAATCCCCAGCGCTGGCCACTCGCAGCGAGCGCCTTCACTTCTATGGAAGCCTCCGAACATAGATGAGCTCACGCACGCTCCCATAGAAATGAATGGAGAAAACTGCTGCAAGCGCCACCCTCCTCATTCACATGTATGACTTGGTCACAGCAAAAGCCTCCACTTCTATGGGAACTTCCGAACATAGGCAATCGCACGCTTCCATAGAAATGAGTGGAAAGGACTGTTGCAAGCTCCGCCCTCATTCACATGCACAGCCAGTTCACAGCAAGCACCTCCGAACTTAGATGCACGCTCCCATAGAAATGAATAGAGGACAGCTGCAAGCGCTGCCCTCCTCATTTACATGCACAGCCGACTCACTGCGAGCGCCTCCACTTCAATGGAAGCTTAGGAACATAAATGAGTGCACGCATGCTCCCATAGAAATGAATGGAGAGGACTGCTGCAAGCTCTGCCCTCATTTGCATGCACGGCTGGGTGACGGCAAGTGCCTCCACTTCTGTGGAAACTTCTGAACATAGACAAGTATGCGCTCCCATAGAAATGAGTGGCGAGGACTGCTGCAAGCGCCACTCTACTAAATGTTTTTACGAGCGGCTCGGAGCAATCACCTTCACTTATATGGGAGCTTTCAAACCTAGATGAGCGCTCACTCCCATAGAAATGAAAGGTGAGGACTGCTGCAAGTGCTGCCCTCATTCACATGCATATCCGGCTAGATGTGACCAAAGCCACTTCTATGGGAGCTTCCGAACGTATTCGAGCTCACGACCACTCCCATAGAAATGGAAAGGACTGCTGCAAACGCTGCCCTCCTTCACATGCACAGCCAGCTTGCTGCAAAGCACCTTCACTTCTGTCAGAGCTTCCAAACCTAGATGAGATCACGCACACACACTCCCATAAAAATGAGTGGAGAGGACTGCTGCAAGCACCGCCCTCCTCTTTCACATGCATGGACAGCTTGCAGCGATCGCCTCCACTTCTATGGAAGCCTCCGAACATAGATGAGCTCACGCACGCTCCCATAGAAATGAATGGAGAGGACTGCTGCAAGCAATGTCCTCATGCACTGCTGGGTCACAGCAAGCGCCTACACTTTGGGAACTTGCAAACATCGACAAGTATTCAGACACGGTGAAGAAAATAGAGCAATGATCAGAACAATACATGGAACAATAGTGGACAGAGAGCTAATGTTGATTTATTGCAGCTGCTGCTTATTTCTGTGTAGTCTTATTACAAATAGTAGGTAATGAAAGGATGATTTCTCTATTCTCTGGACGGGGTTAAATCAGATTAGACTAGACCACAGGGCAATGACCAGAGCAATACATGGAAGGATCACATATGCAATGGACTAATCTCGCTTTGTTGCCTCAACTCTGTGTAGTCTCATTACAAATAGTAGATAATGACAATCTTATCTGATCAACTCAAGAGAATAGTGCAATCATTGTTATTACCTACTAGCCATTTTCCCTGTACTGGGAACAGAGGGAGGACTGGCTGTCGATTCTGAGCCGACACTTTCAGGGGTCATCTCACTCCAGGTGTTGGGTTTGATCCTGACATGGAGATAATCCAAAAAAGTGGCCATTTAGTATTTCTAGAGGAGTCTAATGTTGTGGGGGGATGGGAGGTGAAGGCTCTTTAGCTGGAATGGCTCTTAATGGCGGCTCTCTGGCCTTGTCTTGCAGTTTCCTTCACAGTCATGTGCTACAATGTCCTCTGTGATAAATATGCTACTCGGCAGCTTTACGGCTATTGCCCTTCCTGGGCGTTAAACTGGGAGTACCGGAAGAAGGGCATCATGGAAGAGATAATCAACTGTGATGCGGATATCATCAGCCTTCAGGTGAGTTAGAGGCGTTCTCATCAGGCTGTTCTGCAGAGCCTGCCCTTCACAGCCAGCTTCAGGCTCTTACTTCCTGGTCGGGCTGTGGGTGGGTCTATAGCTTCAGGCTTCCACTTCCTGATTGGGCTGTGGGTGGGTCTATAGCTTTAAGCTTCCACTTCCTGGTCGGGCTGTGGGTGGGTCTATAGCTTCAGCTCCCACTTCCTGGGCGGGGCTGTAGGTGGGTCTATAGCGTCAGGCTCCTGGTCTGGCTGTGGGCGGGTCTATAGCAGTGACTGGCATATCATCTCTGCTGATCCTGTTAAGGACCCGAGTGCACGGTGTCTTTAAACTGTAGTGCACAAGGCTACAAAGCTCTAAAGGGTTAAAGCTCATCAGTAAGTAATGTAAAGAAGCTCCTGTATTTAGAGAGAAGTAACAGAGCAGGGGGTAAGTCATTATCCTGATAACTAGGAGAGCTCCTTTACACAAACAGGAGATAAGAACTGCTCTAACTCTGAAACAAAGCAGCAGGGCTGTGGAGTCTGCAAGCCTGACTCCCTCATACATGGCGCATGTTTAAGTGATAACTTTACTGTAGTAAAATGGTAACATCAGACTGTTTATCAACTTATGATAAAATAATCAAGCTATTTAGGTAGAACAGACACTGACAAGCAAAAGGGTAACAATGGTTTTTTTTTTTTTGGGGGTTTTTTTTTTTGTAAACCTAATTTTTATTAAATTTTACAATAACAAAAACATATAATAGGGTAACAATGTTTTGATCATTTGTACACTTGGGGGTAGAGTTGAAGAAAAAGCTGTAATTGAATCCAAGTCCAGTCTGCACATACAGATGGAAGGTGTAGAACAGACCTGGGATCAGATTTTAGTCTAGATGTGCTTGAATCTGATCCAGAGCCCAGAAGGATTCAGGCAGTGCTGAAAGCCAAAGGTGGATTTCCCAAATACTAACAAAATAATAAAAAATAACATTTTGATTTTTAGGAGCAAAACAGTAACAATGCAGTTACAGAAAAGAATCTGCAGAACTGAGCAGATGCTAAATACTTGCAAGTCAAATTTATGTATAAGATAGGTAAGATGACTGTATATAAAATTACAGTAGCCTCATGTGCAAAGCTGTAGTGGATGGTGAGATATGGAGCCTGAAGGTCACAAGTTCCAAACATTGTTACCCTTTTACTTGTCAGTGTAAAATTATATTTATTGGATTTGATTTTAGAAAACAACTGCAGGAACATTTGTTGAGTCTCTGAATTTGTTCTGCGAAATAGTATGGACTCCATCAGATCCTGCATACATGACCTCATATCTGATCTCATTATTTCCAGGCTAGAGAACGGCCTCTCTACACTAACTTGGGTTGGGGGCAAAGCGGTGACCACAGGGGCAACATCTCTAACAATGTCAGGGTATAAAGGAATCGTCTCAGCCACAGTCAGGTCTGATGAATGGTTGAACTCTTCTACTTTGAAAGCAGGGGAAAAATGTTGCTGCTCTGTTTGCCCTGGGAGCGGGATCTTTTCCCCTGGGGCAGCGCTTTGCCTGCTCCATGTCATAAATTGTCATGTCATGTGATAAGACTGAAGATATGGGAGCAGGAGCACTGGCCGGACCCAATTCCTCTTGCTCTTTGCACTGCATCCAACTAACTGGACCAACTCATTATATAGTTTGGGAGTCGGTTCCTTTTATGACAACTCCGACTCCTGCAAAATAGGCACAGACTCCACGACTCCACAGCCCTGCAAAGCAGAATCGGAACAGCAACGTATTTGGTAATAGTCTTTTACCTACATGTTTAAAGCCGTTCAATGCTGCGCATTTCTGGGAGAAAAATGTGAAAGCCCCCTAAAATCCTTCTCCAATTACTTACTTGTAAAGACTGTTTTTTTTTTTTTTTCAATTTTTTTTCCCCCCTTAGGCTATGTTCACACGGGTTAACTGCGGGGCGTAATTACGACCCGCTGTGTGGGAGGGAGCGGGGGGCCGGCACCTCGACGGCACAGAGAGAATCACTGCTAGCGTATTCGCCGAGCAGGGAGAGGAGACGTAATCCATAGTTCTCTATGAGAACTGTGGATTACCGTAATGAATGGGCCGTTTTCAGCCCGTAATTTGCGCACTTCGGCGCCTAATTACAGGCCGAAATACGGCCCATTTTAAGCCGTGTGAACATGGTCTTAATCAACCTGTTTTGAAGAACGGCCTCTGTTTTTACTCTTCACATCCACCAGAGGCCAGAGCGGTGCAAGTCATCTACAACTTGTTCTACACACACAGTTGTGCCAGGATTTAGCACAATTTGGTGTAAAGCATGTGTGACATTTTTTGGCACGTTCATAGAAATCTGATCCACTGGTCTGATGTACAAAAGAAGAAAAACAAACGCACCAATCTAAAAGGAAGGGGCCATTTGCTGTTGTCAAATTTAAAACTAATGCAAATTCTCCAGTTTTATAAATATGCAGGCAGTCGCCGACTTGTGTTCCAACTTACCGTAAATACTCTAGTATAAGCCGACCCGAATAGAAGCCGAGGCACCTAATTTTGCCACAAAAAAACTGGGAAAACGTATTGACTGGAGTATAAGCCTAGGGTGGAAAATGCAGCCGCTACTGGTAAACATCAAAAATAAAAATGGATACCAATAAAATTACATAGGCAGTTTATTGGCCCCGTAGAGGCAGGTTTTTTTTTTTTTTTGTCTCCCAGGTGATCAGTCTTGCTGGCATAAAGGACGTCGCTTGCTCTCTGCTCCGCAGTGGTATCTTCAGCTGTATGTGCACCAGAGGAAGCACATACAGCTGAAGAGATTGCCGACTGCACCCCCGCCCCGGACGCTACTTGGATTCTGCTATATGCACTCCCTGAGGACTTGCGTATAGCTGAAGTGTCCCTGCCGACGCCCAAGGGATTCGCGTATAAGCCGAGGATGGCTTTTTCAGCACATTTTGTGTTGAAAAACTCTTCTTATATACGGTGTTGTTTGTTGTTTTTTTGTAAAATTTATGTTAATATTTTTTTACATTTTATGCTTTGTTTTAGGAAGATGAAACCGAGCAATACTTTACCCTTTTCCTGCCAGCATTAAAAGAACGAGGATATGATGGTTTCTTTTCTCCAAAGTCACGTGCCAAAATAATGTCCGAGCAAGAGAAGAAGCACGTGGACGGTTGTGCAATATTCTTCAGAACAGAAAAGTAAGTGAACCCTGCCGGGTATACGCGGCGAGCGGTAGAGCTCTGTGCAGACAGCAACCGTGGCTTCAAAGAATACTGCGTGTACTCCTTAACTTCTCCCTTTTGTCTTGAGTCATAGCCATCATCACTGGCTTGTTATACAGACAGCCCTGGGGCTGCTCTAGGTCCCCAGGGCTGATTGTATAGATATTCCCAGGCTCTATTGGGCTACTCTAGGTTCCCAGGGCTGACTGTATAGATATTCCCAGGCTCTATTGGGCTACTCTAGGTCCCAGGACTGACTGTATAGATATTCCCCAGGCTCTATTGGGCTACTCTAGGTCCCCCGGCCTGACTGTATAGATATTCCACAGGCTCTATTGGGCTACTCTAGGTCTCCAGGGTGACTTTTATAGATCTGTCCAGGCTTATTGGGGCTTCTCTAGGGTACCAGGACTTTGTATAGATATACACCAGGCTCTATTGGGCTACTCTAGGTCCCCGGCCTGATTGTATAGATATTCCCAGGCTCTATTGGGCTACTCTAGGTCCCCCGGACTGACTGTATAGATATTTACCAGGCTCCATTGGGCTACTCTAGGTCCCCGGCTGACTGTATAGATTTTCCCCCAAAGGCTCTATTGGGCTACTCTAGGTCCCGGGCTGACTGTATAGATATTCCTCAGGCACTATTGAGCGACCCTAGGGCCCCCGGCCTGACTGTATAGATATTCCCCAGGCTCTATTGGGCTACTCTAGGTCCCATGGGATGACTGTATAGATATTCCCCGGGCTCTATTGGGCTACTCTAGGTCCCAGGGCTAACTGTATAGATATTCCCAGGCTCTATTGGGCACTCTATGTCCCCAGGGCTGACTGTAGAGATATTCCCCAGGCTCTATTGGGCTACTCAAGGTCCCACTTACTGTATAGATATTCCCCAGGCTCCATTGGGCTCTCTAGGTTCCAGGGCTGACTGTAATAGATATTCCCAGGCTCTATTGGGCTCCTCTAGGTCCCAGGACTGACTGTATAGATATTCCCAGGCTCTATTGGGCTACTCTAGGTCCCCAGCACTCACTATATAGATATTTCCCCAGGCTCTATTGGGCTACTCTAGGTCCCAGGCTGACTGTATAGATATTCTCCAGGCTCTATTGGGCAACTCTAGGTCCCCAGTGCTGACTGTATAGATATTCCCCAGGCTCTATTGGGCTACTCTAGGTCCCCAGGGCTGACTGTATAGATATCCCCAGGCTCTATTGGGCTACTCTAGGTCCCCAGGGCTGACTGTATAGATATCCCCCAGGCTCTATTGGGCTACTCTAGGTCCCCAGGGCTGACTGTATAGATATTCCCAGGCTCTATTGGGCTACTCTAGGTCCCCAGGGCTGACTGTATAGATATTCCCCAGGCTCTATTGGGCTACTCTAGGTCCCAGGGCTGACTGTATAGATATTCCCCAGGCTCTATTGGGCTCCTCTAGGTCCCCAGGGCTGACTGTATAGATATTCCCCAGGCTCTATTGGGCTACTCTAGGTCCCCAGGGCTGACTGTATAGATATTCCCCAGGCTCTATTGGGCTACTCTAGGTCCCAGGGCTGACTGTATAGATATTCCCCAGGCTCTATTGGGCTACTCTAGGTCCCCCTGACTGTATAGATATTCCCCAGGCTCTATTGGGCTACTCTAGGTCCCAGGGCTGACTGTATAGACATTCCCCAGGCTGTCGGGTCACCGGGAGTCCCAATCACCCGACAGAGCAGGGGAAACCCTTTCATTACGCTGCGGTGATGAACCGTGGCAATCAGAGTTAAAGCATCAGGTAGCGGAGCTTTCTCCCGGCACTTGCAGGTGCTGCGCTGGGAACCGGACTGTGAAGTACAGCTCTGTTATCGGCGCTACTGCGGCACCGGGCACCGCAAACCCAGATGCCAAAGACACTGCTGCAGACAAACAACCTGAAATGCCGCCGCCAAACGATGGTGGGCGGTCATTAAGGAGATAACCCCTTTGAGCGCTTGTTTTTAGCAGCCTAAGCTGCATAATGGTACAAGATTGTCGAACTCCATGGTAGGCATTGCAGTAGACCAAGTTGCACCTCTCCCAATATGATTCCAATGTAATGACCCTCTTATGTTTGTCTTCATTTTAATACAGATTTTCCCTGGTGGCGAAACATACGGTGGAATTCAACCAGGTAGCCATGGCCAACTCGGAGGGGTCGGAAGCGATGCTGAACCGAGTGATGACCAAGGACAATATTGGCGTCTCGGTCTTGCTAGAAGTCCACAAAGATCTCCCTGGGGGAGGTGGGTACATGATGGGCACTATGCTGCTTACCCTGTGCGGCACGGATAGAAGTGGTGACTGTATTAGGTGTACTTACCTCTCCAGTCATGCAGCGGTTTTTGGCAGATCATATTCTCACCTGGGTTTTGGATTAGGATAACAAGGCGTCAGCTGCTGATCTCCCTAATTTATTGTGCTTTCTGATTTGCTGGGTATTCATGGCACTGACTCCCTTTAATTCACTCCAGGCTGAGCTGGCAATGCCATGACCATTGTGATCTCGGAAACCAGCAGTTACTATATGAAGTATCACCGCTCCTCCTCCCTGCACACTGACTTCTTCCCAGGTCACAGAGCATGCCCAAAACACTCCTATTGAAGTCAGTGGGTCTGCTCCTGTTCACAGGCTCATATAGCCATGAAGCCAAACTTAATGGGGGAGTTCCCACCATAGAGTGATGGCCTATCCTATTGATAGTGTGATAGGTGCAGATCCTTCCTCTGGGTCCTGTACCCATCTCTGGAACGGGCCCCTAAATATTACAGTTCAGAATGGGGAGCTAGTAAGGCTTGTGCCTGACTTCACGTTCTGTTCCAGGTACAGCAATATACACAGCTCGCCCTCCCCACTGTACTGGGAACTCCCATAGAGGAGAATGCAGAGAACACGGCGCTCCCCTGTACTGGGATCTCCCATAGAGGAGAATGCAGAGAACACGGCGCTCCCCTGTACTGGGAACTCCCATAGAGGAGAATGCAGAGAACACGGCGCTCCCCTGTACTGGGAACTCCCATAGAGGAGAATGCAGAGAACACGGCGCTCCCCTGTACTGGGAACTCCCATAGAGGAGAATGCAGAGAACACGGCGCTCCCCTGTACTGGGAACTCCCATAGAGGAGAATGCAGAGAACACGGCGCTCCCCTGTACTGGGAACTCCATAGATGAGAATGCAGAGAACACGGCGCTCCCCTGTACTGGGAACTCCCATAGAGGAGAATGCAGAGAACACGGCGCTCCCCTGTACTGGGAACTCCCATAGAGGAGAATGCAGAGAACAAGGCGCTCCCCTGTACTGGGAACTCCCATAGAACACAATGGAGAGAACATGGCGCTCCCCTGTACTGGGAACTCCCATAGAACACAATGGAGAGAACACTGCGCTCCCCTGTACTGGGAACTCCCATAGAACACAATGGAGAGAACATGGCGCTCCCCTGTACTGGGAACTCCCATAGAACACAATGGAGAGACATGGCGCTCCCTGTACTGGGAATCCCATAGAACACATGGAGAGAACACTGCGCTCCCCTGTACTGGGAACTCCATAGAAACAATGGAGAGAACATGGCGCTCCCTGTAAATGGGAATCCCATAGAACACAATGGAGGGGAACACTGCGCTCCCCTGTACTGGGAATCCCATAGAACACAATGGAGAAAACACTGCGCTCCCCTGTACTGGGAACTCCCATAGAACAGAATGGAGTGGTGTTCCTACCATAGACGTTAATGGCCTATCCCGAGGATAGGCTATCGGTTGTCTTGGTGCAGGTCCCTGGAAGTGTTGTCTCAGAATGGAGAATTGTTTGCACTTGCCCGTGACTCTCCATTCTGGCCTATGGGAGCTCCAACAGGGCCCGTTCCCAAGATGGTCTTTAATGTTGATATTCCATCAAAGTCTGTAGGAGGAGCATCCCTGTAAGTTTGAGCTGGTGGTGATGGCGTTCAGGCCAGGGCCGGAGGCTAGTGGGGAGGCATGTTGGGAGGGGTGTAGTTTTGCCAGTAAGACAATGTCTATATCACTCTTCAGTTACAAGGCATTATGAGAAAGGAGCTGAGAAGCTCAAGCTCCCTCTATGGATGTAACAAATCCTAATTTTGCTTCTGACTCACTGAATCTTTAAGAAGCAAAAGGGATATTAGCAAAGCCAGTATCGCTCATCTACAGACAGCTGTTTCAGGGTTTTGCCTCTCATCCGTGCAGAGCGATGCTGGCTGGGTGGGAGACAGAGTGGCTCAGAAAGGGAAACATCTCTCCTTGAGGAGAGCACCATATTAGCCAAGCCAGTATCCTTCATCTACAGACAGCTGTTTCGGGGTTTTGCCCATCTGTGCAGTGATGCTGGCTGGGTGGGAGGCAATGAGTGGCTCAGAAAGGGGAACATCTTTCCTTGGGGAGAGCACCATATAGGTGTGTAGAGTTTTGAGATTGCCTTTTTGCCCTCTATTAAGCATCTGCATATCACAAGGCATTATGGCAAAGGAGCTGAGAAACTCAAGCGCCCTCTATTGGATGTAACAAATCCTCAATTTGCTTTTGACCCACTGAGTCTTGAGAGAGAGAGAAAAAGGGATATTAGCCCAGCCAGCATCCCTCATCTGCATATAGTAGCCATTTCAGGGTTTTGCCCCTCATCCGTGCAGAGCGAGGCTGGGTGGGAGTGAGTGGCTCAAATGGGAATATCTCTCCTTGGGGTGAGAACCATATAGATGTGTGGAGTTTTGAGATTGCCTTTTTGCCCTCCACTAATTTGCCTATATGGTGCTCTCCCCCAGGAGAGAGATTCCCCCTTCAGTTACATAGCATTGAGTGACTGCAGTCACCACCAATTTTGCTGATCTTAAAATAAATTTTTTGGGGGTTACTTGAGATTCGCAGTCGTTGCTGAGGATGATTTGCATTTCGTTTTTTACCTTCTAGGCATGAACAGTCGCCATTCGGGAGACAAGCAGCTTCTCATGGTAGCTAATGCCCACATGCATTGGGACCCAGAGTATTCGGATGTCAAGCTTATCCAAACGATGATGTTTGTGTCTGAACTTAAAAGCATTATAGAGAAGGCGGCGAGCAGACCCGGCAGCCCCGCGCCGGATCCCAACTCCATCCCTTTTGTGTTGTGCGCTGATCTGAACTCCTTGCCAGATTCAGGTAAAAAAAGATGGTGGTGATCTCAGCAGAACGTCCTTGTCTTAAAGGGGTCTTCTCATCAGGATGTTTTACAGAGCCTGCTCTTCACAGCCAGCTTTAGACTCCCACTTCCTGTTCAGGCTGTGTGTGGTTCTCCAGCTTCAGGCTCATACTTCCTATTAAAGCTGTGGGCGGTTCTACAGCTTCAGGCTCCCACTTCCTGTTCAGGCTGTGGCGTGTCTACGCTTCAGGTTCCCACTTCCTATTGAGGCTGTGGGAGGTTGTACAGCTTCAGGCTCCCGCTTCCTGTTCAGGCTGTGGGCAGTTCTAACATTTCCTGAAGGGCTGTGGGCGGTTCTACAGCTTCAGGCTCCTGCTTCCTGTTCAGGCTGTGGCTGTTTCTACAGCTTCAGGTTCCCACTTCCTGTTCAGGCTGTGGTGTGTTGTACAGCTTCAGGCTCCCGCTTCTGTTCAGGCTTGTGGGCGTTCTAACATTTCCTGAAGGCTGTGGTGGTTCTACACTTCAGCTCCTGCTTCCTGTTCAGGCTGTGGGTGGTTCTACAGCTTCAGGCTCCTGCTTCCTGTTCAGGCTGTGGGCGGTTCTACAACAGTGACTGACATTCCAACTCTACTATTGCTAGTGTAGCCTGTTAGAGGAACCTTGGTAATGGAGGAGCTTAAAGAGAACCTGTCACATAGTTTTTGCCCCCCTGGCTGAGGACAGAACAGGCTAGTGTCAGACCTGCTGTTTCCAGCGCTGTGTCCCTTATTCTGTAAGATGCTGTAGTTTTCGTGTATTTAATGCTCAAATCTGCAGTTTTCAGCCAGAAGAGTCATTCGAAGAGTCCTTCAGTGTCAGTTTTTTTTTCAAACCCCGCCCACCTGAGGCTAGCCCTGCCCGTCTCAACTGACAAACCTATTACTATGTATAGGTAGAAACGTGAATAACTGTCAGTGGGCGGGGCTAGCCTTTTGTGGGCGGGGCTAACTCCTGCTCATGAATAAGATTTAAGGGGTAAATGCTCTAAAACTCCAGCATCTTACAGAATAATGGACACGGTGCTGGGAACAGCAGGTCTGACACTAGCTTGTACTGCATTCAGCAAAGGGGGTCATAATCTATGTGACAGGTTCCCTTTAAACAGCAGGGCAGAAGGCTACCGAGCTCTAAAGGTTTTGTTTGATACTGACAAATTTTAACAAGCTCCTGCCAAGACACAGCAATGACTCAAACACACCATATCAGCAGAACTCTGCGAGCACTTAAAAAGAAATAAAAAAAAAAAAATTAAAAGGGGATTTTTTTCTGCTGTTGGTAGATGGGCTTTTACAGTTTTGCTCAAAAAAAAATGTACATGAAGAACCTCAATTTTTCTTATATTCCAAAGTAGCAGAAATGCTTTTCCAAAAAAAAGTGTCTGCTTTGACTGTGTTTTAGTGCTTGTAGAGCAGCTGATATTGTGGTGTTTGCATTGCTTTTGGCTGCCGCACCCATTGTGCACCTATAGACTCCTTTTATAGAATGGGCGTGCTGACCATACTTTGTCATTAGACAGCAGTAGGTGACGTCTCCATCCCGGCACTGCTAGAGCAGAGAGGTAGTCTGTACACAAGCTTCCCTAGGTTGCCAGCAGGAGAAAACTGCTCTAACTCTGAAAGGAAGCAACATTAGTGCACCTCGGGTGCTTGGAACTTTGCTTATCTGCAGCTTCATACAGGATATCTGGCTGATGCAACAGGGTTGGGGAATACCTGCTCTCGATTGGGCTGATAGACACTGACTTTTGGGTGCCGAAAATTTTTTTAGTTCCTATGGACCTTTGACTTCGATAGGAAAGTATAGAGGAAAATTTTCCGGGGGCACACCCTGCTGGGTGTTTCAGCACCAGAGGCAGGTCCTGACCCAGGGGAGCAGTGAGGGAAAAGGTATTCAGCTGCAGTCCATGACCCCCGGGCGGCAGTGAGAAATCCTTATTAGCGCAGGTCACATGCCCCTGGGAGCAGTGGGGGAAACCTTATTCAGCGCAGGCAAAGGCCAGTGGCACGTGAGGAAACCGTATTAGCGCGGGCACATGAGGGCCCGTGGGGCATGAGGGAAACCTTTATTCGCTGAGGCACAAGCCAAGGGGAGCAGGAGGAATCCTGTATTCGCTGCAGGGCATTGACCCAGAGGCAGCGGGGGAGAAACCCTTTTTTTTCACTGCAGATCAATGACCCCTGGGAGCAGTGGAATCCGTCTTTGCTGCAGGTCCTGACCCCGGGGGGCACTGCGGCATGAGAAAAACCTGATTCAGCTGCAGGGCATAGACCCAGGGGCGGCACTTGCGGAGTGAGAAATCCTGTATTCAGCTGCAATCACATGACCTGGGTGCAGCAGGTGAGAATGACCCTGTCTTCATGCTGAGGTCACATGAGCCAGTGGCAGCAGAGAGAAGTCCTGTATTTCAGTGCAGTCACATGACCCATGGGCAGCATGAGGAATCCTGTATTCAGCTGCAGTTCACAGACTTCAGGGGCAACATGTGAGGAATTCCTGTATTCAGGTGCAGGTCACATGACCAGGGCAGCAGTGAGGAATCCTGTATTCAGCTGCAGGTCACATGACTCAGGGGCAGCAGTGAGGAATCCTGTATTCAGCTGCAGGTCACGTGACTCAGTGGCAGCAGTGAGCGATCCTGTATGCAGCTGCAGGTCACATGACCCATTGGCAGCACTGAGCGATCCTGTATGCAGCTGCAGGTCCGTTGACCCAGAGGCAGCGGTGAGAAACCCTGTATTCAGCTGCAGATCACATGACCCAGTGGCAGCAGTGAGAAATCCGGTCTTCAGCTGCAGGTCACCTGTCCCAGGGGCAGCAGTGAGGAATCCTGTATTCAGCTGCAGGTCACATGAGCCAGGGGCAGCAGTGAGGAATCCTGTATTCAGCTGCAGGTCACATGAGCCAGTGGCAGCAGTGAGGGATCCCGTATTAAGCTGCAGGTCACATGAGCCAGTGGCAGCAGTGAGAAATCCTGTATTCAGCTGCAGGTCACATGACCCAGTGGCAGCAGTGAGGGATCCCGTATTCAGCTGCAGGTACCTAGAATTCTAATGGAAAAATAAAACTGGAGTGCTCCTTTTAATGTTTTACAACTGAAGATGGTAAAATATGATTGTAAGATTGTAAATATGTGCAGAATACAATTTACTACTGCTTGGAAAGTCACCTTCTTCCCCGTCCTCGTATTGGGTGTGGTGGAATAGCTGACCAATGGAGGGGTAGCTGACAATCACAAGGACTGTAAGGAGCTCCGATACAATGAGTGTCTCTCCAACTTCAGCTGCAACGGGAAGAACGGGCCCCTAGATGGAAGAATCACACACGGCTTCCAGCTGCGGAGCGCCTACGAAAACAACTTAATGCCTTACACCAATTACACCTTCGATTTCAAAGTGAGTACCAAGTGCTGGGGCACGGGCCAGTGTGCTCTAAGGGGGAACGCCTGCCCGGTTATTGGGTAACTTATAACCATGGGGGGCAGATACGGGCTCCCCGGTCTCTCCTGCTCTAATGGAACCGAAGTCGAATACTTGCTGAGCCCTTCCCTCCCCCAAGACGATCCATGCGCCTATGTTCTCAGTGTGTCGGGGTTTCCCTTAAAGCAGTCTGTATATAACCCATTGCCTACAGGAGTTTGGGGGGGGGGGGGGCGGGTTGCTCGTGCATGAGGGGTGCATAAAAAAAAACCAGTAGTTTTTCTTTAACCAGTTATTGACAGGTCGTTTACCCCTGTTTGTGACCCAGCACTTTTGGGCTGTCGGTTCTGCTTTTATTGTGAATAAACGGTGCCCCTCATAAGGTCAGAAGGACAGGGCAGACTTGCACAACATTGAAGGAGGTGGGGGCTGGACTGCTTGGGTCAGTCCAGAAATGTCCCTAAACTGGATGGTGACCTGTGGTTCGGGGGCTGGGTTTACATAGGCCCACCCCCTTTATGGGCCATATGTTGGATGAGTGTCTTTAGAGGAGGCAGGAGCGGATGGGGAGGGGGGGGGGCGGCGCGTGTGTTTGGTGGATGGGGGGGCCAAATTTTTGGAGGGCGGTGGGCGGCTGGGGGGGTCAGCATTTTTGGAGGGCAGCAAGGAGGCTGAGGGGGGGGGGGTCAGCATTTTTGGAGGGCAGCAAGGAGGCTGAGGGGGGGTCAGCATTTTTGGAGGGCAGCAAGGGGGCTGAGGGGGGGGGTCAGCATTTTTGGAGGGCAGCGGGGCAGGGGGGGGGGGTCAGCGTTTTTGGAGGAGGTGGCTGGGGGGGTCAGCGTTTTTGGGGAGGGTGGCTGGGGGGGGTCAGCGTTTTTGGAGGGGGGTGGCTGGGGGGGGGGTCAGCGTTTTTGGAGGAGGGTGGTGGGGGGGGGGGTCAGCATTTTTGGAGGAGGGTGGCTGGGGGGGGTCAGCGTTTTTGGAGGAGGGTGGCTGGGGGGGGGGCGGGCAGCGTGTTTGGAGGAGGGTGGCTGGGGGGGGGGTCAGCGTTTTGGAGGGGGCGGGGCGCCTGGGGGGGGGGGGGTCAGCGTTTTTGGAGGAGGGCGGGGTGGCGGGGGGGGGGGGGGGGGGGGGCGGGTCAGCGTCTTGGGTAAATATATTCCTCAAGATGGGCCTGCACAACATAGGCCTTGTCCCCTCTATGGACCATATGTAGACCCTGTCCGGAGCTGGTATTAGCCCCAATTACAGGAGGAATGCAGCACGAACTGCAAAACTGATCTGTTTGTCAAGTGGCAAAACCCCTTACAGTCCCTTTCTGAGGCTGTCCTCCGAACAGGGAGATAAAGGAATAGGCCACATTGCCAAATACATAACAAGCCACCATCAACCATGTGCTAGTTATAGAATTGGCAGTGTACATGGCTTCAGAGTCTACGGCATTTGCAGTCGCCCAATCTCCCCTCTTATAGCTACTTGCCACTTTCTACGTTGTTCCAGCATGCCGGATAAGCACACTTGGATTAAAGTATCAAAAACCTTTTATTTAAAAAGACAACAGAATTGCGCTCACGCGTTTCGAACCAGGTAGCTTGTTAGTCGTACGACCAACACTTTTGTTCCCAACGACCTTAGTGCTACGACCAAAATTTGGTATATATACAGTCCAATTAGGCATTTTGGCAACTGGCTAATGCGGTGTCTGTAGCTTGGGACCTTTCTAGGATTTACTGAAGGAACTTGAAGTGAAAGCTGGTCTCAAGGTTTCTTGAAAGTTGGAAGGGGAAGTTATCAGCTGAAGAAGCTTTATGGGTAACAATGGTATAGTAAAGAACACTATCAAACCCTCTGCCATAGGTGTACTTAAAGCCTTTAACTGTTCCTATTGAAGAATAGTTGTCGTATGTGCAGATATGGAGGAACTCTTGCACTTATAGGAAGTTCACATTGCTTGTCAACTTGTTTGTTGGGCCCCCAACTTTTAGACAGTAGTTGGCCCACCTGACGTTTCATTGTGACCAGTTGAGTGTCTTAATGTGTATGGGGGTGACCAGATTCTCCCTAATGGATCAAGTGCCAACATTTTTAAGGGGTTGTCTCGCCATAGACCTTGAGATCGTTGCAGATCCCATCAATGTCCTATCAAGAACCAGCACTGTTTTGAACGGAGAGGTGGTCAGGACTCTTCTCATCGAAATCAAAGGTGCCAGAGGTGGGACCCTTGCCCATCTCCAGAACAAGTGCTGACTTCTCTGGTGCTTGGAACTCCCATTGTTTTGAACCAAGAGATGGTCAGGACTCTTACTGATTTGAGGTGGGACCCACACCTAACGGGCATTGGATGTGTTAAAGGGATATTCCAACCATGGATGTTCCTAACAGATAGGATTATACAATCAATGTCTGTGGTGGGGTTATCCTTTTAACACCTCCAAGCACCAGAGGTGGAACCTGCACCCATCAGATATTGGAACTCCTGTTGAAATCAATGGAGGAGTACTGACCACCTTTCTGTTAAACACATTTGTTGGGGCAGAGTCCCAACTTTGGTATTTGGAACTCCCAGCGAGGTAGTCAAAGCTTTCTACTTTAACTCGATGGGATTTTCGAGTGACAGGTGGGAACCGCACCTCTCAAAAACAAACCTGGACACTTTTTTGTTTTGAACAGAGAGGTGTATAGGACTCCACTGAAATAATTGGGAGTTCGGAGTGCCAGGGTGGAACCCGTACCTATTTGACATGGTCTGTAGTGGAAATATCCCTTTTAACATAAGCAATGTCTATTAGGTGTGGATCCCAGAGGTAGGACATACCAGTAGACACTGACAGCAAATACTACCTCTGGGACTCTCATCTATGCCTGATAGGTGTGGGTCCCATTTTTTTGGCACCCAAAAAATCCCAGAGTTCGGACTACCGCTGTTCAAAATAGAGAAGCTTTGAACTAGGTGAGGGTCCCAGGGATAGGCTATGCCATCAATGTTAAACTCCGGGACCCTTACCTAGCTCAAAAACCACCCCCAAAACTTCTCAGCCTTGAAGCAAGAGGAAGTCTGGATTCTCCAACTAAACTCAATGGGTGTTCCGAGCGCCAGAGGAGGGACTCTGTCTCCTATCAGACCTCAGTGGCATTTCCTACCTCTGGCACCATTGCCTGGCTCAAAAGCAAGCCCTAAAACTTCAGTCTTAGAGTCCCAACTTCCTCTTGGTTAAAAGACAGAAGTTTTAGGGCTTCTTTTTGAGCTAGGCAAGGGTCCCAGAGGTAGAAAATGCCACCGAAGTCTGATAGTCCAAGCGAGAGAGGTGGGACTCTCTCCTATCAGACCTCGGTGGCATTTCCTACCTCTGGGACCCTTGCCTAGCTCAAAAATAAGCCCCCAAACTTCTCCGTCTTGGAGAGTCCCGATTTCCTCTTGGTTCAAGACAGTAGTTTTAGGGCTTGTTTTTGATTGATGGCATATCCTGCCTCTGGGTCCCTCACCTAGTTCAAAACTTCTACAATTTGAACAGCAGTAGTCTGAACTCAGATGTGGTCCCTTTTTTATTTTTTATATTTTTTTTTTTTTTTTTTTGCCCCAAAAAATCCCACTGAGTTTGGATTACCGCTGTTCAAAATGGAGATGTTTTGAGCTAGGTGAGGGTACTAGAGATGATATGCCATCCGTGTCTTGGAACCTCACCTAGCTCAAAAACCAGCCCTAAAACTTCTGTCTTGAACCGAGAGGAAGTCGGGACTCTCCAAGACTGAGAAGTTTGAGGGCTTGTTGAGGGTCCCAGAGGTAGGAAAGGCCACCAATGTCTGATAGTCTCCCACCTCTGGAGCTCGGAATGCCCATTGAGTTTAGTTGGAGAATCCGGACTTCCTCTTGGTTGAACTAAACTCGATGAGCATTCCGAGCGCCAGAGGTGGGACTCTCTCCTTTTGGGACCCATTGCCTAGCTCAAAAACAAGCCCCAAAACTTCTCCATCTTGGAGAGTCTCGACTTCCTCTTCGTTCAAGTCGGAGAAGTTTTGGGCTTGTTTTTGAGCTAGGTCAGAGTGCTAGAGGTGGGAAATGCCACCAATATCTGAAAGGGGAGAGTCCGAGTGCCATAGATGGGACCCTCTCCTATCGGACCTTGGTGGCATTTCCCACCTCTGGGACTCTTGTCTAGCTCAAGAACAAGCCCTAAAACTTCTCCGTCTTAAACCAAGAGTCTGGACTCTCCAACCGAATTCAATGGGCATTCCGAGCACGAGAGTTGGGACCTGTACCGATTGGACATTGATGGTATATGCTATTAATATACAACCTATGTCTTAGGGATATAAGTAGATATGTTAGGGGCTGTTTCCAATATTCCCCAGAATTAGGAAGCGTAGGGAAAGCCACTGCCAAATTTATGCTCAGCCAAGTGTGCACGGGGCAAGTTGGGATGGATGTCTGTTGGCCCGGTGTATTTTCAGCCAATCGTCATTGTGTGCATTTCTGTAGGCTCCTTCTTTAGTTGTATAAAGTGAATTTTTAAGGTTGTGATATTACATTTCATGAAAATTTTTCCCACTTTTTGTTTGTTTTTTGTTTTTTATCTCATAGGGTGTCATTGACTACATCTTCTACTCCAAGACACACATGGATGTTCTTGGCGTCCTGGGGCCTTTAGATCCTCAATGGATGGCGGAGAACAACATCACTGGCTGCCCTCACCCCCACATACCTTCTGACCACTTCTCACTGTTAACGCAGCTGGAACTCCACCCTCCACTTCTGCCTCTCATCAACGGGGTACACTTGCGAGGGAGGAGGGGAGTGCCGAATGAAAAGGCCTCGGCAGTCGTTCTCATGGACCTGTACAGCTGTAAAAGAGTCTGTAGGTGTGATTTATGGCCAACCTAAAGCTGCTTTTCTTTTTTTTTTTTTTATTTTTTTTTCCTGGCTCCTTCCCTGATGTCTATGCAGTGGGTCTGCATTTTATTGCTGGGAGGCAATATTTGGCATTGGGGTTGGTACAGAATCTGTCCCTATCCACCCCCCGCCCTCCCAACTGTATTTGTTACTTTTTTAAGCTTAATCTTTTTATTTTCTACCTTCCCTTATTTTTTTTTTCTTTCATCTCGTAAGAAATACCATTGACAACAGCTAGATACCAGGCAACTTTTTTTTTTTTTTTTTTTTTCAGTGGTTAGTAAAGACCTTAACCTCCCCACCCAACCCCCACCCAAAGTTGGAAAAGACCAGCATCAATGATTTTTACCCTACTCCATAGAGGCTACCTTAGCGGTCCCTTAAGTAAAGCACAATCTTGCTTTTACACCCCTTTCCAGAGTTTCCTTCGTAAAGGCCTACTGCAAAATGAATTGCTTTTTAAGACTGGAGAGAGAGAACCTAGCTGTTTACCCTCAATTTTTTTTAAATTTTTTAGGGGGCTTGAGAACACCCACTGACTATGAAGAGAATTGTTACAACAGACAATGGATAGGTCATGAATTTATACCTTTTCCATTTTTTAATTTCCCCCCAAAAACTGAGGTTATTACATTTTGAGCTTTGGGGTTCACATTACTGGAGTATCCTGATGAAGGGAAATGAGAGGTTACCCGCGTAAACTTGTAACCAAAGATACTAACCTAATTTTAAGATTTCTTCACCACCCCACCTCAGTCTATTTCTGGCTTAGATCTTCAGATCTTTCCAACCAGTAATCCAGTCCTGATTGCATTTTTTAGTATTCTCTGAAGAGCGAAGTGTCAGGCTTTTCTTTTAAATGACCAGACTTCGGTGGTGAGCACGGCCCGTCAAAGCCTGTCCTGCACATACTTGCTAACATCTTAAAATTGGGACCTTTTAAGATCTGCCCTAGGAATACTGGGTGGGATTAGCCTAAATTCTAGGTGTTGTGCAGCCTGAGGTTGCTCATGGGCAGCAGTGGCTTTAATCCTGCCCTTTGTGCACTCTGGGGTTGCTCATGGGTGGGGTTAGCCTTCCACCTCTTGCACAGCCTGGGTTACTTGTGGGTGGCGTTAGCCTTTCACCCCTTGTACAGCTAGGAGTTTCTTTTCGGTGAGATTAACCTTCCACCTCTTGTGCAGCCTGGGTTACTTGTGGGTGGCGTTAGCCTTTCACCCCTTGTACAGCTAGGAGTTTCTTTTCCGTGAGATTAACCTTCCACCTCTTGTGCAGCCTGGGTTACTCATGGGTGCGGTTGGCCTAAATCCCGCCCATTGTGCAGCTTTGGCTTGCTCATGGGTGGGGTCAGCCTTTCACCCCTTTTACAGCTTGAGGTCGCTTTTGGGTGACGTTAACCTTCCACCTCATGGGTGGTGGTAGCCTAAATCCCACCCCTTGTGCAGCTTGATCTTGCTCCTGAGTGGCATGAGCCTAAATCCCCAATCCTTCTGCCACCTACTTTCCATAATTGTTCCTCCAAAATTGAGATCTGTTGGCAAGTATGCATACGATGTTTAAAACTTGGCTATTTTCGCCTCTTTCCCCCAGTTTGGTAGCCAAAGGTAGTGGGTCAGAGTATTTTACCTTACTGTGGGGTTTCACATGCCATCATTGGGCCAGTTACCCGACGCCCCCCAATTTTCAAGACCATCCACCCAGATTACAAGAAAAAAATCGTGGCGACTCCACCCCTCTCTCCCCGTCTAACCTTTTGTAGTCTAGCCTGGTTACCCATATGCATCTTACTTTATAGGGAGGTCTTCAACTTTTTGTTTCCTGGCTATGAAGGGGTTAACAATTTTTTTTTTCTTCTTACTTTGAAAAATTGTATTGCACTGGTTACTCGGCCTCTAACTGCATCGGTTTTTCTCGTCTCTTGCTGCTATGTTTTTAAAAACTGCTTTTAAATGAAAATTCTCAATGCACTTTATCGCTTTGTCTCCCAATGTGGTCGCTTCTTGGAAGCCTTTTTTTTTTTTTTCCCCCGCCCCCCCCCCCCCTTCTCCCCATTAAAACTTTAACAAAAGGCCCTATTTAAAGTGTTACTGCTGGATGTTAACCAGTCCATATGATTGGTACAAACGCAGGACTTCCCGCACCTCCCGTACCCCCTCCTTTTGACTAATAAATGACATTCCTTTTTCCGCTTCAGTTTCTATAGAACACTTCTATATTTGACGTAAGGTACATATCAGCTGCAGTCTCTACTAAAAATCCTAAAGTGCCTCCGTAGGGGTTTCCTAATTTACACTCTATTCCATGGAACTTAAATTTTGGGGGAATAAAGTAAAATGCCTTTTTGCACCTAGAAGACCTTGTTCGAAATGTGATTTATTAATTTTTTTTTTTTTATTTCGGCAAATTTTTATGCAGTTTTCCCACCCCACTTTTGAAATACAAACTGCATACTTTGAACAAGGCCTAAATGCATTTGCTCAAGTTAGCTCCGAATGTATGGGGAATGGGTCACCCCCCTTTTTCTGCTAAAAACGCACCTACTGAGGAAACGTCTCCTCTTTCAGGATTGTCCAATCAGGTCCCGGGGGTGTTGGCCAAGACTTGCGTTTGGCTCAAGAGCAACTAGAAGGATATTTGACCCAGTTGGAAACCATTTGGTTACCCCAAATTTAAAAACTTTGCAATAGGAAAAAAATAAATCTTGCGCTAGATTATCTGCATTTACAACTTCTCAGGTACTGTGTATATATGAACTGTAAAGGGTCCCGACAAAGGATTATGGTCTATGTAGTCTGCTCCTTTTTTTTCTTTTGGGGAGAAGTGACATGTATGTAGCAGCACAAAGTACTTTAGGAAGTCCTGTCCTTACATACGGCTTCTAGGGTCGTCGTTTCAAAGATAGGTCGCTTATCAGAATTTTTTTTTTTTTTTTTTAAATCCTCTCCTTTCCACATTGCATTGAGCGATAGGAATCACTGCACAGGTTTAGGTCACTTATTGAATACCAGCCACTTTTGTTCTAAAAAATTTTTTTTATATATATTGCTTAGTTATTCTAGTGTTGACTATCCCCCAAAGCAGCTGCCCAATTATTTTCTGGGTCCTTTAGTCGAAACGCATTAGATCATGTTACAGATTCAATACCTTGTCTCTAGGTTGCTATTACGTTTTTACTTTTTTTTTTTTTTTTTTAAATCGCTTCTTGATACTGGCTGATCACTCTTTCCACCTACTTAGTCACTGGTTACCATTCAACACGACCTCTTTGTCATCCGGTTGTGTTTAACTAAGTGACCAAATGCCAATTTTTAAAAAAATTGAAAAAAAAAAATACCCTTTTTCCCCCTCCTCCTTTTCTTCCCTCTTCATTTTATTTGCAGTAATTGGGGCCTGGGATATCCTACTTGACTTTAAAAGTTTTAACGTTTATAAATATAGAGCTAATAAAACGTGAGACTATTTTATTAAACAATGTCCAGTTTTTATTCCGTAAAAAAAAAAATATTGTACTCTGTAAAAATTTGTAAGAATAAAGTGTTTTTTTCGCTGAATTTTATTTTATTTTTTTAAATCTCGCTTAACCCCTTCACCGCCAGAGGTTGGAACAATTTGAAGACCCCCCTCTAAGGTCAAAGGGAGACATTATACATAAATTTTTTTTTTATTGCACTTGGATCTGTCTGTTTGGTTTTTTTTTTTATTTATTTATTTTTTGCTTTTTGTTGTCCTTGCCTATAAATGCCATTAAACCCGTTTTGCATTGGTAAAAAAAAGCAGAAGCACTGATTTTATTTCATGGTTGGTGATGTAATTTGAAGCCTGTGTACAGTTTTTTTTTTTTTTTTTTTTTTTTTTTCTTTCATTCTATAGATTGTAAGATTTATGATGGGTTGTATATCGCCCGCTATTCTGCAGAAACTCAAACCCTATTTTATGCTTCATGTCAATGTCCGGTTTTTCTTTGTCCATTTTGGTTGGTTGTTTGTGTCTTTTGTGTTTTTTTGTTTTTGTTTTTTTTAAATCCTCCCTCCTCCCCTTTTTATGGCCGTGGATTCAATATATGTACTGATGTTCAGTACAATTAGTCCCCAGGTTACGAACAGGATAGGGACTGTAGGTTTGTCCTTAAGTCAAATTTGTATGGAAGTCGGAACAGATATATGTAGTAAATGTATCTCTAGCACAGTTTTTTTTTTTATTTTTTTGGGTGCAGGGAAGGGTTTTTACATCTGTTTTGCGGTCTGTGCCCCTTTTTAAGATTTCACCTCATTTTGACCTTATGTGCTGCTGTGGCATGCTGGAACGTCATTCCACAGCTATTTGCTATGGAACTAAAAGTGCCAGCAGGCCCCATAAGTCTCGGTTTGTAACTAGGGAGCAGTTGTAAGTCGGGGACTGCCTGTGCTTGGTCTCACTCAACAACTTGCCACTTTTTTTTATCTGTATGAACAAACCTACAGAGAATTGACTATCACTAATTAGGACCGCCCAATTGACTCCTAAACACCGTTTACTATTTCTACTTTTTTTAAATTTATTATTCATGTAGCTTCTATCAGTCGTCTTGGCTCCTCCTGATCTAGAACAGGATGGTGGCAGACTAGACACCACATTTTACATGAAAGGTTCCCCTTTGTGGGTTTGACTTCTCACCCCAAAGACAAAGTATTTATAATTATTTTATTTATTTTTTTCCCCCTTTTTAGTAAAAGCAGATTTCCCAAACCTAATGTTTTAGCCTTTCCCATGCTTATGTTTGGTATCTGTATATAGCTGTTGCTCAGTTTCCTGCAGCACCCTCAGGGCCTGTCTTATTACTGGAATAGGGGCTTGGATGGTTCCATTCTTTCGACTTGTCTCACAAATGTGTAATTTTTTTTTACATTTTTTTTTTCTTTTTTTTTGGGTGTGATTTTGAAACCAGCAGCACTGCCTACGAAAGCAGATAAAACAAAAAAAAATCCTAGCCCTGTTTAAGGGTAACGATTTTTTTAAAGGTGATTTTATGTAATAAAAAAAATGTATGAAATAGCTATTTTCTATTTTCTGTATGTTTTAAATCGGTGGAAAAAAAATTGTCGATTCTGTAATACAGCAGCCTCAGAACTGGCACAACAGTCACATCTTTTTGATATACTTTCATCTCCAAGAGTTATATAGAAATATATATATTTTTGTTTTACACCCAGGGCTCAATTTTTTTCAATAAAAGCTGAAACCCTGTTAAAAAAAAAAAAAAAAAAAAAAAAAAAATGGTGGGGGCACTAATTAAGCATTTGAGCCAGCTCTGATTCCACATTCTTTGTGATTGTATTTGATGTAGATGTAAAAGTGACATTGTACAAATACAACTTTTTATCTAAGCGAACACTTAGCTTTCATATTGCAGTAGTGGAGAGAGAATTTTTCCTTTTTAAATTTCTTTTGGGGTAGTTGTCCCTCCCATGACTTGCATTGGTGTTTTTTGCTTCGAGTGAAGCAGTTTTATTGAAAAAAATATCTATGTATCCCTCATGGCTTCGTATCCTTGCTCGGTCAACGCAGCATGTAAGGCGTCACCTCCAACTCTAAACCGTTCCCATGTCTGACTTGCCGCCATATGCTTTTTAAAATGTGTTTGTTTCCACTCCAGAGTTTTTTTGTTTTTTTTTTTGCTCCATGAAGTAGTCCTCAGACTGTATTGCAGCTGCCTGATTTTCCGAATGGTGTGAGGCCACCAGTCACCCTTTACAGCTTAAACTGGTCAAGTTCAGATGTGGTTTTAACACGGTCTAATTACGTCTAATTTTTTTTGTAATTTCTTGACTCTGGAGCAATTTTTTTTTTTTAAATTTGATCATGCCTAAGATACTGATACATTGGGCACTTGGCGTTCTATGGAATTTGGTTAAAATCCGAATTAGAAAATTTATGATCGCCTGAACTGATCATACACCGCCATAAACAGTACTTTCCGTTTTCGGAAATGTTTTTTAAGAACTTACCCTTTTTTCGGTTTGTATGACTAGCCCCTTCAAATATTGAGGTTTGCATTGATGGATATCAGATCAAATCTATAAATCGGTGAATCTCTATAATTTGAATTTCTAATTTATCCACTAAATCGGGTTGACCCGCAAGCCTCCAACCATCTGAATGCCGTAAAATTTTAAGATTTCGATACTCTTTGCCCATTTTTGCATTTGGTTTAACTCTCTTATATGAACGCATACCTCGTACCTAGTTCATTACTGGGACTTTTTTAAATTAAGAAATTTTAAAATTTCATCTTTTAGTGACTTACTCTTAAGGTCTGTATTCCTATCGTTGCCTCTTATTTGGTGTATATAGTAATTTTATTTCCATTGTTGTGTACCTCACCCTTCTGCCTGATACAACCTCCCCTTTCCCAAACTTGACTACTAAGGTAAAACAGACTTCAATAATGGTGATGTCTTCTGGAGTGCTAAGCTCAGGACCAGTAAATGGATGCAATTTATTTTATTTTTTTTAAACTTAAGTGTTACATTATTTTTTTTTTTTTCTTTTAAATTTTAGTTTTTTTCTTGAGCACAATTTTGGGCCGCTGTAAATTGCCAAAAAATGTTCCATTCTTTGGAGCAAATTTTAAGAAGCTGCTTCATTTTTCCAAAGTATTTTTTTTCTTGCTTTGCTCTTTCCCACCAGTATTGAGAGAATTTTTACAGGAGCCAAACATGCAATGTATGTTTTGATATAGCACTCGGGATCTATATGCATTTTATACCTGCAAAACTGCTGTGGATTTGCAGGTGCACTTGCTCATAGTCTTTGGGTCGGGTGTTATAGAAGCCATGTTGCCACGATGCAGATGAGAACTGTACAGACTTGCTCCTCCATACACTTCTCTATCAATGAGTTTTTGTAAGGTGTGTATACCTGCAAAATATACCACATGGGTTAGTAGGTATATAACTTGGTGACTGTCAGCAAATCGGAGCATTGTGCAAAAGAGCACATCTGCGACTTCTAACTGCATGGTGGTCATCTGACTTATGTAATGTCTGACCCTACTCCTATGTATATAGATATCTCCTTAACCTTTCTTTGCATTGCACCCCTCAACACTTTCTGCTGTATGACTATGGCCACCTTGGAGAACCTGTGGCCTCTTCTAACATGTTTTGGTAACCTCGTGTGTTCACTGGAGCACATTCTCTGAAAACTGTTGTGCAGTTTCTGGAAATGTATTTAATCTGTCAACTGGGTGTTAACATTCCAGTTATCAGAGTGGTGTTTCCCTGTACTCAGTTATCCAATCAATGCTGGCAATCCTTGACCTGTAACCTGTCCCAATAGGTCTGGTTTAGTAAATCCTTGTGTTTCCAAAAGAATTTTTATTTTGGAACATCTTATAACACTCTTCTGTTCCTCAGGGGCGTTACCTATTAGGCCATGTTATCCCATCAGTGCATGCGGTCACTCTCAGATGAGTTACCAATTTTAGGTCGTTCTGGAGCATCTTCTCTTAAAATCCTGAGGTTCTATTCCTCTGGGGTGTTACCAGTTGGGGGCATGTCCACACCAATTGAACAATGTCTGACTGCAGGACACGCCCTCTAACGTAACACCCCTGAGGAACAAATGCAGGATTATAAGAGATGCTTCAGAATTACTTCCAATTGGTGACACCCATCTGACAGTGAATGCAGGCGTTGATGGGATAACAGGGCATACAGGGACCCCCACCCTAATTGGTAATGCACCAGAGGTCAAAAGATGCTCCCTGAAAAATAAAAATTCTGGAGCATCGTCTAACCCGCTTCGGTTCTGTTCCTCAGGGGTGTTACCAATTAGGGTGGGGTCCCTGTATGCCCTGTTATCCCATCAATGCATGCAGTCACCGTCACGTGGGTGTTGGCAATTGGAGGTAATTCTAGAGCATCTTCTCTTATAATACTGCATTTCTGTTCCTCTGGGATGTTACTAGTTAGGGGGCGTGTCCTGCCATCAGACATTGTCCAATTGGTGTGGACATGCCCCAACTGGTAACGCCCCAGAGGAACAGAACCTCAAGAATGTAAGAGAAGATGCTCAAGAATTACCTAAAATTGGTAACAGTCCTCTGAGAGTGACTGCATGCATTGATGGGATAACACGGCCTAATAGGTAACGCCCCTGAGGAACAGAAGAGTTATAAGATACTCCAGAAATTTTATTTTTTAGGCAACACAAGGATTTACTAAACCAGACCTATTGGGACAGGTTACAGGTCCTCTTTAATACTGCTAAATTGGTGCCTGAGCTTACCACTGAGTATTTCATGTAGGTTCGTGAATGGGGGGAGGGTTTTATATAGCAACGTGGTTTTTTGGGGGGGGGGTCTTCCCCTGTTACATAGTATTAATATGCAAAACCAGTTTTTCTTCAGTTACTTTACAGCAATGGGTCTCTGCCGTATATTCAGGAATGTAAATCGGAGGGAAGATATCACCAGCCATTTTGAACTTCTTTTGTATTGATCAAGTCTAAGCACGATCTGGACGGCTGATGTATTTTGGGCAATATTTTATGTATAAATTCTGTTTTGTGCTCTGGAGGTTTCCAAGTTATTACAAATGTGAACGTTACAGATTCCAGCCTAAATATTGCACTGTCTGTCCTGCTTTCTAGACCTGTTTGGCAGCTGAAGAGGTCGAGGTGCTGAAGAAAATGATATATTTCTGACATTTTTGCTTTTATCCATTTTGGAGATCGGGTACTGCTTACATATAATGTATAGGGCTAAATAATTGCTTGTATCCTTGTGTACTTTTTTTATTTTATTTTTTACCCCATCTATGTAGGCAATAAATGGCCATTTTGCAAATGCATACTTGTGTGGCTTCTCATTTTTTGCATTTTTCGAATTGTGGATCAGTTTTTCATCCTTTTTTCGTTACCACCATGCACTTAACTGAGTGCATATCCTATTGCTATGCTATCAATTAGGTGCAGGTTCCCACATCTGTGATCTGTACCAATTTCTGTAGCAAGCCCCTGAAAGCATCAGTTTAGGATGGAGGAGAGACTGTTGCACTTGCGTCTGACTCTACTTTCGATTCTATGGGAATTTCAAGTAAAGCCAAACGCAGTGCTCACCTGTATTCAGAACTCCCCTAGAACAGAATGGAGAACACAGCGCTCCCCTGTAATGGGAACTCCCATAGTACAGAATGGAGAACACAGTGCTCCCCTGTACTGGGAGCTCCCATAGAACAGAATGGAGAGAACACAGACCCCCCCTTTACTGGAAACTCCCATAGAACAGAATGGAGAGAACAGACCTCCCCTTTACTGGAAACTCCCATAGAACAGAATGGAGAGAACACAGACCTCCCCTGTACTGGAAAATCCCATAGAACAGAATGGAGAGAAACAAGACCTCGACACCACCACCCCCCCCCCCCCCCCCCTGTACTGGAAAATCCCATAGAACGGAATGGAGAGAACACAGACACCCCCCCCCCCCCTGTACTGGAAACTCCCATAGAACAGAATGGAGAGAACACAGACCCCCCCCCCCTGTACTGGAAACTCTCATAGAACAGAATGGTGAGAACACAGATCCCCCCCCCCCCCCCCCCCCCCCCGTACTGGAAACCCCCATAGAACAGAATGGAGAGATCACAGGACCCCACCCCCCTGTACTGGAAACTTCCATAGAACAGAATGGAGAGAACACAGAACCCCCCCCCCCCCCCACCCCCCGGTACTGGAAACTTCCTTAGAACAGAATGGAGAGAACAAAGAACCCCCTCCCCCCTGTACCAGCTGTCTATTCTTGCCCATCACTTTCGGGGGCCTGTTCTTACAGGTGGGACTTGAACCAATCAGACTTTAACATAGACTTTGACCTATTGATAGGCAATGGTAGTTACGTACCAAGGTTGTGTAAACATATGCTCTGTATGAATCCATCACTGCCATTTTTGTAAAATCTCTACTGAGGCCAGCTCGTAGCTTCAGATGAGCTGGCCTCAGAATAGGCAAATGGGACACGTTTGGGCCGATCTCCCCGTTAATTTCTATGGCCGTTCCAAATATAGCAGAGCGAGTGTGCGCAGGTGTATTCGACAGTCCTATAGATCTGAATGGGGGAGATCCTCAGCAGTGTGGATCTGCTGGCTCGGACTGGCCCACAAAAGAATAGGGGCAACCCATGGTGGGACACGGAGTGTGGCAGACCTGAAGTTTCATTTAAACTGCATATACATCCTTGAGGCATGTACAGTAGCTGTAGAGTAGGGGCCCCCAGAATAAAAATTCAACTGCCCTATGCACCCCAGTCCAATACTGCTCATAGCAAGCCATGACCTGTCTTTGACGTGACCAGATGTGGAGAGACCTGATAATTTGGGCTCATTGTATATTTTTAACTCAATAGTTGGCCCCTTGGTAACTTTTTTAAGTTGAAGCTTTAGGCTTTCCTCTAAGACCATTCAAATAGTGGAGTTGTCTTATGTACTTCATTGTTCAAAGGAGCCAAAAGTGAATTTTTCATGGACTTTGTAAGGCTAGTCCATTTATTTTTTGGGGGAAAAAAAACCCCACAAACTTGAAGGGGTTTATCATATATAATAATCATTCTGAGTATGATTGAACATACTGCTTACCTGTACTGGGAACTCCCATACACCAGAATGGAAAACGGTGCTCCCCTGTGCCAGGAATTCCCATAGAACAGAATGGAGAACACAGCGCTCCCCTGTACTGGGAACTCCATTCTGTTCTATGGGAGAACACAGCGCTCCCCTGTACCTGGAGCTCCTATAGAATAGAATGGAGAACACAGTGCTGTACTGGGAGCTCCCATAGAACAGAATGTAGAACAGTGCTGCCCTGTACCGGGAACTCCCATAGAACAGAATGGAGCGTTGAGCACATGCGCAACTAACTCAATTCTGAGACCCAACTTTTGTTGGCTCTTTTCTGACATGGGTGTAGGTAACACCTCTTGGACCTATACCTATCTGACTTTGATGGCCTATCGATAGGATGTTCCATCTATGTCTAAGGTGAGAATACCCTTGAAGACAACAGAAACCACCATCGAACCTCAGCAGACCACTTTAGAAGTCCAAAAGTTGGTCAACATTTCGATCCACATACAATGGTTTTGGCACAGTCTTATGGTTTCCACCTACTGTTCACACTAGGTTCTATGGCTTCTGCTTATAAAGGAGTTGGGCTAGCTGTACTAAGCGCTGTTCTTGAAACCTGATGGAACCCATTGGGTCTACAAGGCTTCTGTTTGGGTTCTGGTAGCTTTGATGAGAACTGGAGCCCGAACTACTCCTACCGCAGAAACTGACCTACGTCCTGCCGTACTGCATGAAACACTTCTGACCACACGGTAGGTTTTAAATTTGACCGTTGGTTCGGATGACCTAGTATATTTGAGTACTTGATGGCTTTGTAATCTTTGCATACATGGAAACTAGTAGACCAGTGTCCTCATTACATATTATACATTAGTCTTGGTTCTTAGAAGTCATTGCTTAGTTGTTCGAGTCCATAGCGTTGGCACTTTCATTGGAGTTTTCGGTCTCCCCTGATATGGTGGACTATAAATGATTGAGAGTGGCAGATAATAAGAAAGTTACGCCCAGTAAACCAATAAAAGACTAAAACTAAAAATATCTTAAGTACCAAATATATACAAATGCCTATTGATGGATTGGACTGACGAACAAATGGTCTCATTGAAAAGAAAAAAAATCTCCCTTTTACTTACCACAGTTACATAAAAAGGGGAAGAATGTTCCAGAAAATACAAGGAGAGGAAGTAAGAAGAATACAAGCCGTATTGTATGGCGGAACCTATAAATCCATTGGTGGTGAGAACATGTTGTACCTTAACCCTCATTGATAATGGGAAAAACTTTCTCAAAAGTTTTTTTTTTTTTTTAACATGTATTTATATCTTATGTAAAGATGGGGTCCATCTGGTTGACCTCCTTGTTCTTAAGGGTTCTGTTTGTGTCCTCAAGAGGTTGGAGCGCAACAGGTTTCTGTTGACTTTATCACCTCCACCCATAACATAACTAGAATTAATTGGGTCCTATAGCAGTGATATGGGCCCTCAACACCTAATGACAGAACACCACCGTGAAGGAGTAATTGAAGAACCCACCTCATAGTGCTAGTTAGTAGCCATTCAACAACTTGTTCCACCATACAAAAATGTTTTTTTTGACTCAAGTGGGCCCCCTTAAACTCTGGGTTCCATAGCTACAGTGGCCTCTACATTACAGTTCTCTGAAGTTTGAAAAAGTCTAATTAGTCGTCCCACAAGACTTTAGCTGCTCCAGAACATGGTACCAGACGTTCTCCTCTTTTACAGCCTACCTTCCTTACTCCTCCTCATTTTTAAGATGAACCCATGGCCTGGTATCAAAATGGCCACAATGCTTCCCTGGCCATTGGTGGGTTGATACTCTTCGGACTTCTTGCTATGGCTCGCCTTTGGTTGACATCCTCTTTTACAGTCGACCTTCCTATTCCCTCCTTATCTTCCACATGACCCCATCGCCTGGTATCAAAATGGCCACAATGCTCCTCTGGCCAGGGCTTGGTTGTTGTTCTTTGGACTTCTTGCTATGGCTCGCCTTTGGTTGACATCCTCTTTTACAGTCGACCTTCCTATTCCCTCCTTATCTTCCAGACAAGCCCATCGCCTGGTATCAAAATTGCCACGATGCTCCTCTGGTCAGGGCTGGGTTGCTGTTCTTTGGACTTCTTGCTCTGGCTTGCCATTGATTGACATCCTCTTGGTTGACATACCTTCCTATTCCCTCCTCATCTTCCAGACAACCCCATCGCCTGGTATCAAAATGGCCACAATGCTTCATTGGTTAGAGCTGGGTTGATGATCTTTGGATTTCTTGCTATGGGTTTTTTGTCGACATCCTCTTTTTCACAGTCTACCTTTCTATTCCCTCCTCATTTTCCACAATCCTCCTCTGGTCACGGCTAGTTTGTAGCTTTTTGGATCTCATGCTATGGGTTGCCTTTTACAGCCTACCTTACTGCTCCTCCTCATCTTCCAGACCCCATGGCCTTGTATCAAAGTGGCCACAACGCTTCATTGGTTCTGAGCTGGGTTATTGCTTTTTGGTTTTGCAGCTATGGCTTTCCCTACCTCTAGTCCTCTTCCAGACGACCCTATGGCCTGTTATCAAAATGACTCCAACACTCCTCTGGTCAGGACTGGGTTGTTGCTCTTTGGACTTCTTGCTCTGGCTGTCTTTGGTTGACCACCTCTTGGTTGACATACCTTCCTATTCCCTCCTCATCTTCCAGATGACTCCATGGCCTGGTATCAATAGGATATGCCATCAATGTCTAAGCTGAGAATACCCTTTAAGACAACAGAAACCACTATTGAACCTCAGTAGAGCACTTTAGAAGTCAAAAGTTGGGCAAAATTTTGGTCAAGATACATTGGTTGTAGCCCGGTCTTATGACTTCCGCCATACTGTTCACACTAGTTCTACGGATTCTGTTCGTAAAGGAGTTAGGTTATCTCTACCAGATCTATTCTTGTAGACTCAATCTATCAGGTTTCAAGACTTCTGTTGGGGTTCTAGTAGCTTTGATGAGAACTGGAGACTGAGCTACTCCTACTGCCGAAACTGATCTACCTCCTGCCGTAATGCATGAAACACTTCTGAACACCGTTATAAACTTGAACACTAATTCAGGTTATCTAGTATATTTTTTGAGTAATGGCTTTGAAGTCTTTACATAGATGGAAACTATGACAACAGTGTCCTCATTACTTATTACAGACATTAGTCTTGGTTCTTGGAAGTCATTGCTTGGATGTATGAGTCCATAGCGTTGACATTGGTGCTTTCAATTAAGTTTTTGGTCTCCTACGATATGGTGGACTATAAATTATGAAGTGCCCTGGGTTGTTGCTTTTTGGGTTTCATGCTATGTCTTCAGTCACCACCCTGTACGGTAGATGCAATGGACACTGGCTAAGTTTTTGCTCTTTATTTTTGACCGGGCTGATTTTGCTCTGTTCTCCCTCAGGATCCTGATTTATACTATAGACTTAGACCGTGCATCATCTTGTCTCCATCTTTGTAGACTGTCCTATCGGTTATTTTTGTTTGCTCGTATATACCTATACATATTGCATATCTTCTTATGACCGTAGGAAGATCCATTGTAATGTCGAATTCTTGCTCAAACACAACTTTTGGAGGCTCGTTTCTGATGTAGGTGTAGGTCACACCTCTAGGACCTATAACTATCAGAATTTGATGGCATATTGATAGGATATTCCATCTATGTCTAAGCTGAGAATACCCTTTAAGACAACAGAAACCACCATCGAATCTCAGCAGACCACTTTAGAAGTCAAAAGTTGGGCAACATTTCGATCAACATACAATGGTTTTGGCACGGTCTTCTGGTTTCCACCATACCATACCATACTGGTTTCCACCACCAGGTTATTAATCCCCCAGTGCCGTATAAGATCACCAGGACCCTCTGTTTTGTACTTGTTCTCTATTCTATGGTTAATGACATCTCATTTCTACACTCTCATGTATTAATTATATCATAATTATGGATTCTATGGAATCCTTCATACATCCTTTGATCTACTTTGCTGTGTAGCTCTATTGTCTTCTATGCTTCCTTGCTATCCTTGTTCTCTTTTTATCCACAACAAAGAAGGTTAAAATCCTGAAAGGAAGCTCTTTATTCTTCCAGCGTGAGGAAAATAACACAAAAGCACCTAAAATTCCAACATTAATCAGACCTGTATTTGGCACTTGGCCAATACCTGGGGCGGCATTATCCAGGGGGCGGCATCTAAATAAGTGAAAACCTATTTGTTTTGAAAATAAATTCTTAACGTAGCTGCTGTCGCTCTTCCTGTACTATATTGCTTAAAAATTTAATGATGTCAAGGTGTGGTGGGGGTGTCAAAGCCTGGGAAATATTGTGTTCACTTTGACCAATGCTTTAAAACCTGGACTTCATCCTCTGTACATAGGTTGATCAGAACTGTGAATATGGCCCTGGCTCTACTGGCTATGATGTAGGAAGTGGTCTATGCCCTGGACTTCCCACTTATCAATGTTGAGGTGGCCTTTTTGTTAAGGTAGGTCTTAATGGCGTCTTTGAGGTGAAGTCTGAGAACCTGCGGAGTCCAGAGGAGTAATTCGGTTGGGAGTAGAGATCTTGACTGGGGAGACGAATGTTGAGTATACTAACGAAGTGGCCCATCCAATGTATTTGGCTCTACTAGGAACTGGTTAGCTTTGTCTTGCTGAGGAGTCTGGAATTAGTTGATATGCAAAATCTGTAAACCGTGTTGATGGAATCTCAAGAGTCTTCAGGTGGAAACTGTAGGTAATCCAGATCTCATGGGCATATAGCGTATTAGTGACGTACCGAGCATGCTACCCCAATTATAGTCCGGGCCATTGCAAAACTTGGAATGGGCCACAAGTGAACAGGGCAAACCACCGGTGGGCACCTGAGCCGGGCAGGCTTGAAGTTTCTTTTAAACTGCAAATACATCCATAGAAGAGGCAGAAATGCAGAGAGAAAGCATATACATTAGCCATAGGGTGGGCCCCTAGAGTCAATTCCAAGGCTGGGCCCTTGACACACCCCAGTCTGACATTGCCCGCTGCCATGATAAGGTGCCCTCACTTAGACGGGTCCCTAAAATAGACAGTTTGATAATACAATAGTGGAGTAACCCTTCCGGTGCCAAGACATTTGCAGATGTAATATTTGTATTTGAAAAACAAAAAAACTATTAAAAATAATACACATATTCCATTCTTGCATGTATACTGCCTCCAAGATGCTGATGCATTTGACCCTGCAAGTTTATTTCACCCTGGCCCGGCACTTACAACCTTCCACCTTTTTATTAAAATCCATTTTAGGCCAAGAACTAGGGCCCACAACATCAGTGGTAAGGTCATATAACTCTCCCATGAAAAGGTATCTTAGAAGTGAGGGACAGTGAGTCATAGGTGTGGATGGTGGAAGAAGATATTTAGGTATAAGTCAATGTGAGTAGAACCAGGGGTGAAATAGGCAGTCGCCTAAGGCGGACATTGAGGAAAATTGGGCAAGGTGTGAGTCCAATAGCTCTCCCTTTAAAAGGTGTCTTAGAAGTGAGAAACTGTGAGTCATAGGTGTGGATTGTGGAGGAAGATATTTAGGTATAAAGGTCAATGTCAGTAGGGTCAGGGCTGAGAAGTGAAGTAGGCAGTTGCCTAAGGCAGCAATTGAGAAAAAGGCGGCAATGTGTAGATTTATAGAAAAAAAAATTCTGCCTTTTAATTTCTTTCATGGCTGGCAACAGTTTGATGGTGGGATGCAACTGCAGCCCAAGCCTTGGGCATTGAGAGATTTCATCCCACCCTATGGTAAAACCCTGACAGGAAGAGAAACTACTGATGTTGCGTTCAGCCAAATTGGTCCCCAAGGTTCGTTGCTATGCTTTAGTGAAAGAAACAACTTGAGCTTTAAATATATGGGCTCCTGGGGCAGGCAATGCTGAGTCATGTGGTCCTGCCCATGCGTTTACAGAAGATGTGTATTTTTAGGCATAAAAAAACGCAAAAAGCATAAAAGTAATAAGAAAAGCTTTATTTAAGTTTTATATATATATATATATATTAATATATATATATATATATATATATATATATATATACATACACATAAATTTTATTTGCAGATTGAAACTGGTTGGAGGGATTTTTTTTTTTTTTTAATACACAATAGTATAAATAATAGACGAATGAACAAGTCACATTTACAATTCACAGCATGAGGATTTCCTAGAAAGTGTCAAATATCATTCACAGCAATGGATAATACAACTGGCAGCCACTCTATTACACAACTACATGTTGGAAAACCTTATATTGAGGCTCTGTTCACACTAGGGTCAAGGCCAGAGAAATCATGACCGATCCCCAAAAATTCCAATGGGGTCCATTAGTTTTCTATTGTGGTTCCAGTATCTTTGATGGTGAAAGCAGTGAACCGAGACTAAAGAACAATGAAATTTTAAGAAGAACATTGGAGGGGAAAAGACAATTGACCGCAGTTGAAGAAGATCTCCTATATTCACTGAGGTTTTTGGAGCTTTTCCCACCCTATGTTCCATTTCGATGGATGGACACCAAGCTAAGCTTGAAGTCCGTACATCGTCTATGTAACATCCCTAACGACTTTTCAACCCAATGAACATTTGAAAATTGTTCTTAATTTTTTTATAAGGTATTTTGCATCAGGACGAGGAGCAGCCATGTTGACTATGATGGATCTTTAAAACGATCTTAATGTTTGAACGACTGTTCAAACCAGTGGATGTTTAGTGGTTTGAAGAGTTGTTTTTGAAGATTGGAAGGTCTTTGACATCAAGATGAGGAGAAGCAGTGTTGACCGTTGATGAATTTTAAGTCCCTTTGAGGTGGAAGGACTGTTCAACAACTTCTTAAACCACCAAAGGTCCATTGGTTTGAAGATTTGAAGGTCATTTGCATCTGGACGAGGAGCCTTGTTGACTAGTGATGAATTTTAAGAGTCCCTTTACTTGGAATGACCATTCGACCGAATGAAGGTTTGAAATTTGTTTTTAATTATTTGAAGGTATTTTGAATCTGGATGAGGAGCATCCCCGTTGACTAGTGATGAATCTCAAAAGTTCCTTCATGTGGCATGACTGTTCAAACCTATGGACTTTTGGTGACCTAAAAAGCTGTTGAAGATCTGAAACCAATTTGCAACAAGACCAGGGGCATCCTTGTTGACTACAGATAAATCTTAACAGTCCCTTTACATGGAATGACGGTTCTAACCAATGGACATTTGGTGACCTAAAAAGTTGTTGCTGAAGATATTTTGCATCAGAACCAGGAGCATCCTCATTGACTAGTGATGAATTTTAAGAGTCCCTTTACTTGGAATGACCATTCAACCCAATGAAGGTTTGAAATTTGTTTTTGATTACTTGAGAGTATTTTGCTTTGGGACGAGGAGCATTCTTGTTGACGATTGAGTTTTAACAGTCCCTTAATATAGGACTGTTCGAACCATGGACTTTTGGTGGTTGGAAAAATAGTTTTTGAAGATCTGAAAATATTTTGTGTCCTTGTAGATTAAAGGGGTGTTCATATGAAGCAAAGTGCACTGCACAGGTCTGCTCTCAGCCAGTTGCGGGCCGGCCATGCAGGAGAATGGGAGTTATTCTTATGTATGGTTGGCTTGCAGCTCGCTGAGACCCCTACTGTGCAGTGCACTTTAATGATGGTAATATTGATACAAGAAGTATTCACAGATGTGTTCACCCTTAGCCATGGCCTTGATTAAGGACTAGCATAGGCATGGACATGATTAAGGACCAGCGTAGTCTGGACTGGCATAGCCATGGCCATGATTAAGGACCAGCATAGCCATGGCCTTATATTACCATGGAGCACATTCTGCCTTTGCACCCACAGGTGAGCTGTATATCCAACTACTTGATTGATATACACATTTTTAACTTAGGAGCCTATGGGTGACTAATGGTTCATATTGGAGGCAACCATCACAGCCATAGAGCAGAGCAAGCCTTAAACATATACAATCTTACCAGGGGGAGGAGAGTTTGTCCTCTCACCCTATGGGGTAGGTCAGGCCAAGACATAAGTTACGGGAGGAAGCAGCTTTGCTTCCAAACAAATTTTCATGGAACGGATCAGATCAACGATAAACTTTAAGTTTTTTTTATTTTTTTTTACTGATATTTTTCCTTCACCCTGCCAATTATGGCCAATCCTAATTATGATCGCTACGAAAGGCCGCGCCAAAATCTGCACCAAATACCGACATAGAAAATAAGCCCAAAAAAACCAAAAAAACTGCTGCTTGATAAATTGGTGCAGTTTTTGAGTATGTTCAGACGCCATGATTGTGGGGCATATTAAAGTGCAATTACACGCCGAAATACGCCCAGCAATTAGGCCGTGTGCACATACCCTAAAGCTGCACCAATTTACCAAGCAGCACGAGCCACTTTGATGACTTGGTGCATTTTTATACCTCCCGATAGTACATGTGGGCCAATGTTTCCACTCTCAAAAACACTGGAGCCTCAACTGCAAGCTCAGGGACATCATTAGAAGTCAATGGAATCCATCGGAATGTTTGGGGGTTCCGTCATTCTAGTCAAGTACAGGGCTTCAGTTTCTCCTTCCTGTTGGATCTAATTTTGGCTTTGGCTCGAGAAACTTCATCAAGAACAGAATTGTTGGGTTTTTTTGCCAAAAAAAGTTGTGTGGGGAACCGGCCTTCATCAACGATTTCCACCCCTTGACGGAGGCGTCGGACACATTGCGATGCTTGAGAAGTGATTGTAGTAACTGCTTCGTGGTGGCGCCCACGAAGGAAATATTACTTGATGATAGACGTATCCTAAATTTTATTCTTGCCCGTTCTTCAATTTTGCGTTCCTCGCCTCGTTTTGTTTATTTTTTCTGCCGAGGAGATAAGAAAAAGAAATCGGTGAAGGTCATTATGGCTTAGATATTTCTTGTAGACAAACAACAAGTAAGACCTAATCATCAGGTCCCATAAAAAGAGACTTCTCAGCAGATTGTACAGTTTTTAGGGGTGTAACAAATTGTGTATGATTTGTAGGAAAGGGTAAGTTTCAAATGTTTCTCCGTCAGAGACTTAATGGGGAAGACACCATGATCGGCTCTTAACATGTAGGGAAAGGTAAAAGAAGACTATTACCAAATACATTGCGGTTTTGATTTTGCTTTGTTTAGGAAATAAAGGAAATTTTATCTATTACTAGTTTCTCTTGGTTACTGACCACCTCTCCCTACTCTGTATCTTATCAGATTGCTCCACAAGCTGCCATTGGAACATGGTGGGTCTTATCACTAGCACAGAAGCTTGTTTATCTAAGTTAATGGCAAGTTTTTGACCTTCGAGCACTGTAGCTTTGTGCACTACAGTTTACAGACCACCTGCAGCCTGAACAGGAAGTGGGAGCCTGTAGCTGTGCCCACAACTTGGACAGGAAGTAAGAACCTGAAGCTGTAGAACTTTCCACAGCTACAACAGGAAGCAGGAGCCTGAAGCTGTAGAACCGCCCTCAGCCTGAACAGGAAGCGGGAGCCTGAAGCTGTAGAACCGACCACAGCCTGAACAGGAACAGAGAGCCTAAACTTGTTGAAACCATTCACAGCCTGAACAGTGGGAGCTTGAAGCTGTAGAAGCGCCAACAGCCTGAAAGGGAAGTGGGAGTCTTAAGCTGTAGAACCACCCACAGCCTGAACAGGAAGTAAGAGCCTAAAGCTCTAGAACCAAGCACAAGCTGAACAGGAAGTGGGAGCCTGAAGCTGTAGAACCAACCACAGCCTGAACAGGAAGTGGGAGCCTGAAGCTGTAGAACCAGACCACAACCTGAACAGGAAGTGGGAGCCTGAAGCTGTAGAACCAACCACAGCCTGAACAGGAATAGAGAGCTTGAAGCTGTAGAAATAACATAGCCTGAACAGGAAGTGGGAGCCTGAAGCTGTACAACCACCCACAGCCTGTACCGGAAGTGGAAGCCTGAAGCTGTAGACCCAACCACAGCCTGAGCAGGTGTGAGCCTGAAGTTGGCTGTGGCTCTGTGAAACAGTATGGTGAGACAATCCCTTTAATATGAAGTTATTGGGGCACATTTCAAAATATATAACAGGCTCTCACCAACTATGTGCCATTTATAATACTAGTATCTTCCTATGTGGCTTTATAGTTTGGGGGCAATTGCATTGTTTACATTTGTTATAGCTACTTTGCTTTCTACTACATTACCCAGCATGGTGGCCCAGGGGTAAGGACCATCACATAGAACCATTGGAGGCCTTGGTTTGAGTCTACCCTAGGGACACATCTGTAGGAAGTTTGTGGGTTTTCCTCTTGTTCGAGGGATAGGTTTCCTATGACATTGGCCCTAGTGTGTGTCTAAGATGAAGCGGCTAGAATTTGAGCCAGATTGAGGCAGGGTCCGATGTGAATAGTGACCGTATTAGGAAGCTCTTCACGGTCTCTAGCAGAAGCTCTCATGTTGCCTCATACTGGTCTGATCTGATGAAGTCCATTTCTGGCCAGAACATTGCTTGAGTTATTGGACCATGGGAATGTACATATCCAATAATTATACCCATTGTATTCTGTCAGAGAGTCACAGTGCTTGTTGTGATTAATTCACAATCAATACAATCAAGGAGAGCCATGGATTTAATCAATATGTCCATGGTGGCCAATGCTCTTCCCCTAAGTACCCTTTTCTCACGATCCAGAGTGCAGTATCTTTACTACAGTCTTTTAAACCCTGCATGTGCAAAGATTACTTCCACAAAGTACTACAAAATGACAATGTCCTGTGTAAACCATCTCGGACTGACCCATAGGGAGCCAGAGGAAATCCCCGTTGGGCCTCTGGGCACAGCTTGGGGCTGAATTTAATGGAGGAAGAGAGGTAGAACGCAAGATACATCTGCAGTAATGTACAATAGCTGTAGGGTGGACCCAATGAATCAACTGCACTAGTGAACCCCAAAAATCAACTCTACTGATATGCCCCAAGAATCAACTCACTGGTGGGTCCCAAGAATAAACTCCACTGGTGGGCCTCAATGATCAACTTCACTGGTGGGCCAAAGAATAAATTCCACTGGTGGCCTCAAGAATCAACTCCACTGGTGGGTCCCAGGAATCATCTCCACTGGTGGCCTCAAAAATCAACTCCACTGGTGGGCCCAAGAATCAACTCCACTGGTGGGCCCAAGAATCAACTCCACTGGTGGGCCCTAAGAATCAGCTCCACTAGTGGAACCCCAAGAATCATCTCCACTGGTTGGCAAAAGAGTAAATTCCACTGGTGGGCCCCAAGAATCAATTCCACTGGTGGAATCCCAAGAATCCTCTCCACTGGTGACCCCAAGAATTCGCTCCTCTGGTGGACGCCAAAAATAATCTCTACTGATGGGTCCCAAGATTCAGCTTCACTGGTGGACCCCAAAAATCATCTCTACTGATGGGCCCCAAGAATCATGTCCACTGGTGGCCCCAAGAATCATCTCCACTGGTGGCCCCAAGAATCACCTACACTGGTGGGCACAATCATGTCTACTGTTGGTGAATTTAGATATTTTTTGGAAGCTGGTAAGATCACTTTCACGTTCACAGGCCATAATTCATACATTTTCTATCACATTATGAATTTTATATTATATCAGACAGGAGGTCGTCCGGCTTGAATTATTTGACAATTCAGTTTTGCGGGATTGAGGCAGAGCTGTGACGACGGGTAGGTGATGTTAGGCCACTTAATCCCAGGCAGAAAAGGGGGCTCGAGGAGGTATGGAGTTGGCTGAGGGGGGCGCTATATGCCTTACTTGCCTAGGGCACCGGAACAACTTGTTCCAGTCCTAGATCTAGATCATGGATTAGACATGGACGCACATCGGAGCCTTGTACTTACTGCATTAGGACAGGTAGAAGGTTTTTAAACCACTTGGCTTCTGGATTGATACAAATTGTGTGATTTCTCTTTGTTGTTATCCTAGAAGAGAATAATATCACGTTATTGACCAGGGCTCGCCCATTGTTTGTTCCATGAATATTTTTGCTCATACACGAGGTTACATCACAGCTCGGATCAACCGGATATTTAGAACCAAAAATGGACCAATGCAGTCGGTTCCAGGACCCTGAGGTTATTCCTCTGCTTGGGACTGGATATCCATAGACCTAGACAGTCTACACCTGGACCAGGACGCGCTAAATTTATCTCATGATGATTGATACATTTGGCGCATTCTTGTCTATCCTTTAATAACAACTATTGGTTGAGCTACAAATAAACTCTGAAATTTTACAGGAATTTTAGTGCATTTCCAGACATCTCCCGTCCGGTACCAAAAGTGTCTAAAACAAATGATAAATGTGTCTGAGAAGATTCTCCAAACTGTGCCAAGTTTTGGAGCGTTTGAAGCCATCCTCCACCCAATGAAGCCAAGGCACCAAAATATGTAAAATTCAAAATAAATAAGTCTTAGAGGAGATACTCAAATCCCTGCCTAATTTTGGAGCACTTTGAGCCACCTCCCATCCCGTGAAGCCATAATAAATGTTAGAGGAGATGCTCACTCCAATATTTGCCCAATTTTGGAGCATTTTAAGCCATATCCCTTCCCGTGAAGCCATGCCACGGCACTGAAAGTGTGTAAAACACAGAATAAATGTGTCTTAGGGGGACATACTGTTCCTAATTTTGTTGCATTTTGAGCCATCTTCCATCCCATAAAGTCATGCCCCCTGTTTGGACAAGACACCAAAGTGTGTAAAATACATAACTATATCCCAGAGGAGATACTCCAAATTATGCCCAATTCTGGGGCATTTTAAGCCCTCACCCATCCTGTGAAGCCAAGGCATCACAAGTGTATAAGACACATAATAAAAAAAACAATGAAACCATGCCCCCTGTCTAAGTGTCTAAAACAAATAATAAATATGTGTTAGTGGAGATACTTCAAATTCTCCCCAATTTTGCAGCATTTTAAGCCATCTCCCTTCCCGTGAAGCCAAGGCACTGAATGTGTGTAAAACACAGAATAAATGTGTCTTAGGCGGAGCTATCCCAAATTGTGCCAAACTTTGGAGCATTTGAAGCCATCCCCCATCTCATGAAGCCATAATAAATAAGTCTTAGAGGAGATATTCCAATTTCTGCCCAATTTTGAAGCATTTTGAGTTACCTCCCATCCTGTAAAACCAGGACCCCTGTGTAGACAAGACACAAAATGTGTCTAAAACAAATGATGAATGTGTCTTAGGAGAGATACTTCAAATTGTGCCAAAATTTGGAGCATTTTAAAGGGAATGTGTCATCAAAAAATGACTAATTGTTAAAGTCCCGTTTTTATGTTAAACACATTTTTTAGGAATTTTTGGTTGTGTTTATTTTAAAATTTTCATATCACTTTCAATATATTTTAATAATGATTAAGTCCTGCAGTTTTGACTTTTGCCCCTATGCCTTGTGTGCTCGGCTTTAACAGAAGGCCGAGGGATGCTTTCATGAACGGAGGAGTCTTAAGCCCCATTGACTTCTATAGGAGAGTGTTGTGGGCATGCTCTGTGACCTGGGAAGAAGTCGGTGTGCAGGGAGGGGAAGAGGGGGAGCTGTGACATCTCCTCTTGTGATTGGTGGATCCTGTGTTATCTATTCACACTGGTGTCTCCTTTCAGTTTGACCCTCTTTGTGCTGATAATGAGCAGACAACTGAGAATCTTTCTCTACAGAACAGGAAGTGTCAGACTACTATTAGGCTTAGTAGCCAAAGTGAAAACTGCAGCACTTAAGAATTATTAAAAATTATTGAAAATTAAAAAGAAATATAACCAAAAATTCTTTAAAAATGTGTTGAACATAAAAATGTGAGTTAAACAATAAGTCATTTTTGATGACACATTCCCTTTAAGACATCTCCCTTCCAGTGAAGCCAAGCCCCTGAAATTGTGTAAAACACAGAATATCTGTGTCTTAGGGGGAGATATTCCAAATTCTTCCCAATTGTGTTGTATTCTAAGCCATCCCCCATCCTATGAAGCCAAAGCACCAAAAGTGTATAAGACACAGAATAAATGTGTCTAAGAGCAGATACCCCACATTCTGCCCAATTGGAGCATTTTGAGCCACCTCCCATCCTGTGAAACTATGACCCCTGTTTGGACAAGACACAAAAAGTGTCTAAAATACATAATAAATATGTCTAAGATGAGATTCTCCAAATTGTGCCCAATTCTGAAGTATTTTAAGCCATTCCCCATCCTGTGAAGCCACGGCACCAAAAGTGTAGAAGACACACAATAAATATGTCTAAGAGGGGATATTCCCCATTCTGCCCAATTTGGAGCATTTTAAGCCATCCCCCATCTCGAGAAGCTATGTCCTCCGTTTGGACAAAACACAAAAAGGGCCACATGTATGAAACTGTTTAGGTCTAAAACTTACTTTTTTGCCCATAGGTTACTATGGGCAAAAAAAGTAAGTTTTAGACCTAAACAGCTTTCACACATGTTGCCCAAAGTGTCTAAAACACATAATAAATGTTCCTTAGAAGAGATACTGCAAATTATGCCCAATTTTGGAGCATTTTACGGCAGAATCTTTCGTGAACCTGCCCCACTCTATGCTCCGATAATGAAACCACGTGGTCATGTACTCAGTCTTATTCTGCCTAATATACAGAGTTACTATGTACTTACACACCCACCAATGGGATGACGATTGAACTGTGAGCATGGGGCAGCAGTGAGCAGTGTAGTCGTGAACCCCAAATTTTATAACAGATGCTGCAGTTTTGCATCCAGTATAGATGAAGCCCATAAGAACCCAAGCTTGATTTGTACATTTTGCAAAAATGGCAGCAATTCACAGCAGTTTTGCCTCATGGCCGTTCAACACTTTACTGCCCCGTGGAACCCCGGAGGGCAGTCTGTCTTCGTGAGCGCAACAATTTAAAACATTTGCTTACTATAGGAAACCAGAGAAGATTATTTTAAAAAAAAATTCAAAATTAAAAAAAATAACGATAAATAGCTTCTTCTTTTTTTTTTTTTTTTTTAAAGACATGTTGTAGCTTTTGTTGAATTATTTTAACTTTTTTTTTTTTTTATATACTTCAATCAATAAGATTCAAGTATTTCCAGAATTTTCTACTCACACAACTTCCATCTTCGGACAATAGCTTCGTGCGGAAAGGATTTCCACCTTATGGATCAACGACTTGCCCACACGCTCCGAGGTTACTCTCAGACACCTGCATCTCCCGCCGGGTCCTCTAGGGTCTATCTGTGAGGCTGAAATCACACACGGGGGTTGTATGAATACATGTTAGAGAAACTACAGACAAACTTTATAAGGCTCCTTCACATTTTAAGAAATTAATTCTTTGGTTAAAAAAAAATATTAAATAATTCCCAAAACTTTATTTTTCCCCCAAAAATTTTTAGGCTTCAGGAGTTTTTTCCATACAATTTTTGTACCATTTTTTTTTTGTCCGGTACGCTTTTCCCCATCACAAATCATCTGCTCCATTACATGAGGTGCAATGTGGGAAAGTGCATCAAATGTAAACCCACTATAGACATTTTTTTTTTTAACTGTAGGTGAATTTTTTTTTATAAGTTCCAGTATTATTAAATGCTTTAGCATTTTTATCAAGCAGTTTTTTTTTTATTATGCATTTATTTCATGCGTTTTTTTAACATTGCACGTCATGTATTGCAGACATCCTCCCGCTGTTGGGAAACTACAACTCATTCCCACTGTTATGGATTATATAAATGCATGATGGGAGTTGTAGTTTCCCGACAGCTGGAGGGCCGCAGTTTGAGGATGCCTGATGTAATGGATCAAATAATGTATGATCTGTGAAATATTGTTTGCTGTTCCACCCATAGAGTGTTTAAAATTTTGTATCAGTTTCCATTTTAAAATCTATAATAAAAGTTATATTGTAGTTTATTTCAGTGATTTTAATATTTTTGGGCTAAAACTACTGTATATCTACCCTGTTTCCCCAAAAATAAGGCACTGTCTTATATTAATTTTTGCTCCTAAAGATGAGCTAAGACTTATTTTTGGGGATGTCTTATTTTTCCAAGAATTCACATTTACAGTTGAACAAAAATTAACATGTATTAATATATTGTTGTGTTTTCATCACAAACATCAGCATAAGCAGCCAAACTCTGAAGTGCATAGAAAAAATGCACTATGTCTTATCTTTTTGGGGATGTCTTATTTTTGGGAATGTCTTATTTTCGGGGGATGTTTTTTTTGGGGGGCTGTCTTATTTTTGGGGGATATCTTATTTTTTTGGGGGGATGTCTTATTTTTGGGCGCTGTCTTATTTTCGGGGGATGTCTTATTTTCGAGGAAACAGGGTAATACCAGTGATTACAAGGTGAAAAAACACCTGAAAAGAATAAAGCAATGTATATGTTTCTTATTTGCCTATTGATTCGCAGCTAACCTTTTGGTGCTGTCGCAAATAAAAAAAATTTAAAATAGCTTTTTATTTATTTATTTATTTTAGGCATCTTGCAGCTTTTGTTGCATTTTTGCATTGGTACATGCTTTTGTTTAGGCTTTTTGTCATTATAAATTATTTGATCCAGGATCTGCAATGCTGAAAGATGCAGTAAAAACAACTAAAAAATACCACAAGCTGCCTGGAAAAAAAAAAGCTACAGCATGCTGCCTTTTAATAAAACTAAAATTGAATAAAAAGTACCTAAAGTAAAAAAAAATAAAAAATTTCAAAGAATAAAGCAAAGTTTTATTGTGTTTCCTATTTTTATGCATTTTTTATGTGCAATGTGAAGAAACGCATAAAACTGCATTAAAAAGATACTTTACATACTGTAGTTAGATTTATATTTGCCTATTGACTTGCAGCTAAAATCTGGCCACAGAAAAAGTAAAAAGAAATAAAAAAAAATTATATATATTAGACTTCGTGCAGGTTTTGTTGCATTTTTAAAAAACAGTGTATATGGGTACCTGCTTTTTTTAAGCGTTTTGTCCCCCCATTGTAAATGGTTTGATCCAATACATGATATCCAATGTGATAAAAATGCATTAAAAAATGCATACATAGATGCAGGACATTCACGCGTGCATTTTGGCACAGAAAAAAAACCCAATGGGTTTGATGGGAAGAAAATATCACAGACTACCTGAAAAAATGATACAACCCACTGCATTTTAATAAAAGTGCAAATGATAATAAAAAAATGCACCAAAAGTAAAAAAAATTAAAAAAATCAAAGAATAAAGCAAAGTCTAGTCAAAATTTTATGCATTTTTTTATGCAATGTGCTAAAACATAAAAACATGCATAAAATAGATGCAGCACTTTTTGTGCTGAAAGAAAACAAACAAACAATGGGGGTCTAGGGGAGAGAAAAAAAATTCAGTGAAGTCTTTAGTGCACTTTGTATTTGCCTATTGACTTGCAGCTAACGTCTGGCTGTTGCAGGAAAAGATTTTTTTTTAGACATCATGCAGCTTTTGTTGTATTTTTTTGCAAAACAGTGTGTATGGGCACAGGCATTTTTAAATATCTTTTTGTTTCATCATAAATTGTTTGATTCATTACATGTTGTGCAATGTTTAAAATTGCATAAAAATGCATAAAAAGCACATACACACACATGCATTTTCGGTGCAGAAAAAAAAAAGTGGGGGTCTACAGGAAGAGAAAAATACCACAAACTGCCTGAAAACAATGCTAAATTTTAATAAAACTGCAAATGCCAACAGAAGTGCACCAAAAGTAAAAATAAATAAAAAGAAAATTCAACGAATAAAGCAAAGTCTATCGTGTATTTTTTTTGAACGTGATGTGTAAACATGCATTAAAAATGCATAAAAAATATGAATCACACACTGTAGTATGTTTCATAGTTGCCTATTGACTTGAAACTGATATCTGGCTGTTGCAGCAAAAAAAAAAAAAAATTGCATTTCAAAAAATGTATTTTTTTTTTTTTTTTAGAGCTGCAGCTTTTTTTGTATTTTTGCAGACACGTGTGTATGGGCACGTGCTTTTTAAAAAAAAAAAAAAATAAATAATTTTTCCCCCCATCATCATTAATTTTATCCATGACCTGATGCACAAGATTGAACAACTAGATGCAGCACACATGCATTTTTGGTGCAGAAAGAGGAAACAAACAGTGGGAGTCTATGGGGAGAAAAAAAAACAACACAAACTCTCCGGTTTAATATCACTGCAATCAAAAGGTCTTGTACTTGTGGTGGCGTAATAGAGAAAGCAACACTGACCACACATATTAGACTAAGGGCCACATGTATGAAAACTGTCTAGGTCTAGAAATCACTTTGTTGTCCATAGCAACCAATCAGAGAATGTCCAAGTCTATACAGCAAAGCTGAGAAGAGAGCAGCAGGGATCAGGATCTGTCAGCCTATTGTGTGTTCTCTACTAGAAATGTAAGGATAAGAATAGGCACATAAATAAGAATAATATAAAAACAAAACAGAAAAATTAACTAAAAAAATGACTTAATATTTCTAATAAAAACCTGATAAAATGTTGCCATTTTCTGATGACACATTACCTTTAACAGTAAGAAACACAAACACTCATAATGATACAAAACATATACATTAACACAGTGCAGCAGACAATATGTATCTATGTATCTAGTTCCTTCTATGTAAATTGCTACATTCTATCTAGAACCTTGTAGACAATGTAACCATCTACTCACCGGCTCCATCCTGAACCCAGATCTGCAGCCCCAGCAGGAGAACCAAAGCCAAAACCTTCCCCTTCATTTTCCAAATCTGCCGCAACCCCAGACGCCGGCTCTTCTGATCTGTCCTCCGGCTCCACAAAGTCCCTTCTTTTTATGTCCCAAAAGAAGGAAGTTTCTATGCAAATTTTTACAGTATCTCCACTTTTCCAAATGTGCTAAACCAGCATCCCGCCCCTATTTTTCCATCAATTAAAAAAACAGAACTGAAGATCCGGTAAATTTCTTTTCTTTTTTTCACAACTTTTTTGATTGCTGTTATTTCTTTACATCATTTTACACAGGGGCGTAACTAGAGAAGCCAGGGCCCCATAGCAAACTTTTGGATGGGGCCCCCCCCCCCTCCCCTCCGCCCCTCCCCTCCCTGACAAGACCATGTACCATACATGCAGTTAGATAATGTAAGATAATACAAGGGGCAAATTATCTCACCATACATCTCACCATCATACTGGCCCTTACCAATCAAATGCACTATACCAAAACAACATTACCAATAACGCTATTCACATAAGAACGCAGATTATACCGCCAGAACACGACCACAAATTACCACTCACATAGTGACTGAATACTAACCCTTACACTATTCGATCCGTAACACAAAGACCAATACTGTCTAATAATAATGATATTATAAATAATATAGTGACCAATGAAAGGGGTATATACTATGTACACAGGCTTCTGCAGACCGTATATAACCACCATTATACATGTACCATAAAGTGGTAGACACCAGTGTACATCAGCCTGTGCAGACATATATATATTACAGTGCAGTTACATCTTGTGACACACAGGTGTCGTTTCTCTGACCAGGTCCCATTGACTTTCTCTTTTGTTCTGCATCCGGTCCAGGTCCGCCATCATGATGACTTCGCCCCGACCACTTGTCCCTGCAGATTTGAGACACAAATATCTGTCGAAATCTGACTTTGTCCCAGCACCTGCCCCCCTGGCTATATGGGGTGCAATTAGGCAGCAGGGCTTAGATTAGGATATATGGGGCCCCAAATAGGCAAGGTTTAGGTACCAATAGAAGTGCCCATATAGGCAGGCTGGGTTTAGTAGCTATAGGGGAGCCATACAGGTAGACAGGGTTAGGTGTGGCTATAGGGCCATATAGTAGGGTTTTATGTAGCCTAAATGGGTCCCCATATAAGTTAGACAGGCAGGCCTTGTGGGGGTATATGCAGGCTATAGAGGGGTTAGAGCAGGCAATTATAGGGGGCAGTATAGGCAGGCAGGCATAGATGGGGCTGTATAGCCAGGCAGGCATAAGGCGCGGCTGTATAGGCATGCAGTCAAGCTTATAGGGGGCCGTATAGGCAGGAGGCAAATAGGGGGCTGTATAGGCAGGCAGGCATATAGTGGGCTTGGTATAGGCAATTCAGGCAGATAGGGGGCTGTATCAGGCAGATGCAGGCATATGGGGGCCTAAAGGCCAGGCATATGGGGGCTATAGGTAGGCATATGGGGGGCTAATAGGCAGGCAATGGGGGGGCTATAGGCAGGCATATGGGGGCTATAGGGTAGGCATATGGGGGCTATAGGTAGGCATATGAGGGGGTATAGCATGGGCAATAAGGGGGCTGTAGGCAGGCATATGGGGGCTATAGGCAGGCATTGGGGGGTATAGGCAGGCATATGGGGGGCTATAGGCAGGCATATGGGTGCCTAATAGGCAGGCCACACCCCTGGGGTATATAAAAAAAGAAACAACTTACTCACCTCGGTCCACTCTCCCCGATTCGCCGCATCGCTCCGCTCTGCTGCTCTCCCTGAAGCTTCTCTGCGCTCAGCGAGCGGGGCGGCGGCGTGAAGTGGAACGTCACCCGCCGCGCGGCCCACAAAGACCACATGAGCGCCGGCAGGGGGAAGTAACAGAGCGGAGCGACTCGGCGCTCCGGTCCTGCTACTACCGAGCAGCGCTGCCTCTAAACCTCGGTGCCGGGGGGGCCCGGCGCTCATGAGGGAGTATGCGCTGGGACCCGCAGCTCCCCGCCCGCCGCAGTGAACTGTTAAGTTCACTGCCGGGCGGGTCCAGGAGCGGCAATTACCGTGGTAGCGACCAGTAAGCAGCTGCCCCGGGGCCCCCCTAAGCGCAGGCCCCGTATTATTGAGCTACGACCTGCTACCCCAGGGGGGGGGTTAGTTTCTCCACTGATTTTACATGTAATTTTAAATCAGCATTTACATGCATTATTTGTCTGTTGTCCTAGAAATGGTTGTTTTAAAGGGGTTGTCTCACTACATTGATTCATCTCACCTCAGTCCTGTTTTTTTGGTTTCATTTGAATTCAGGGGCATGTTTACTGGATTCCACTAGGCTGAGGTAGAAACCAGGTCTGTAGCTATAGCAACCAGTGCTGGCAGCCTATCAGGAGAGATAGGATAGGTCTGTAGCATAGTGACCCAGCGCTGGCCAGCCTATCAGGAGATATAGAATAGGTTCTTGTAGCTATAGCAACCAGTTCTGGCAGCCTATCAGGAGAGAGAACAGGTCTGTAGCTATAGCGACCAGTACTGGCAGCCTATCAGGAGAGATCTAACATGTCTGTAGCTATAGCAACCAGTGCTGGCAGCCTATCAGGAGCTGATGCAGCCCATACAAGAGGGGATATCTAGGAATAGGTAGGACACTATTAATGGACACATATTGCAGAGTGACTTGTTTTTGCAAGATCTTTAACATAAAAATAAATCCTTGTAGTGAGAAAGCCCTTTAAGGGTCAATCAACTCTGTTTCCCTTCAAGGACTGAGCTGTTTAGGATTGTAAATGGGTTTTGTCTGGCAAGATCCCTTCTGAGGCCGGCTCGTAGCTCGCTTGGAACTGGCTATAGAGAATGGGGACATGACTGCTCTTATGAGCGATGAGCCGGCCTCAGAGAATGTGGAGATGGCCGAGCTTGTGAGCTATGAGCAGGCCTCAGAGAATGGGGAGATGGCCGTGCTTGTGAGCTATGAGCAGGCCTCAGAGAATGGGGAGATGGCCGTGCTTGTGAGCTATGAGCCGACCTCAGAGAATGGGGAGATGACCGAGCTTGTGAGCTATGAGCCGTGCCTCAGAGAATGTGGAGATGGCCGTGCTTGTGAGCTATAAGGTGTCCTCAGAGAATGGTGAGATGGCCGTGCTTGCGAGCTATAAGGTGTCCTCAGAGAATGGAGAGATGGCCGTGCTTGTGAGACATGAGCTGACCTCAGAGAATGGGGAAGATGCCCTGAGCCTTGTGAGCTATGACCGGCCTCAGATAGATGGAGAGTGGCCGTGCTTGTGAGCTATGAGCAGGCCCTCAGAGAATGGAAAAGGCCGTCGCTTGTTGAAGCTATGAGCTGACCTCAGAGAATGGGGAGATGACTGTGCTTGTGAGCTATGAGCAGGCCTCAGAGAATGGGGAGAAGCCCGTGCTTGTGAGCTATGAGCCGGCCTCAGAGAATGGGGAGATGGCCGTGCTTGTGAGCTGTGCTTGTGAGCTATGAGTCGGCCTCAGAGAATGGGGAGATGACCGTGCTTGTGAGCTATGAGCAGATCTCAGAGAATGGGGAGATGACCGTGCTTGTGAGATATTAGCCGCCCTCAGAGACTGGGGAGACGGCCGAGCTTGTGAGCTATGAGCAGGCCTCAGAGAATGTGGAGATGGCCGTGCTTGTGAGCTATGAGCCGGCCTCAGAGAATGGGGAGATGGCCGTGCTTGTGAGCTATGAGCCAGCCTCAGAGAATGGGGAGATGGCCGTGCTTGTGAGCTATGAGCAGGCCTCAGAGAATGGGGAGATGTTTGCTTGCGAGCTTATGACTTTGCCTCAGAGAATGGGGAGATGGCCGTGCTTGTGAGCTATGAGCCGGCCTCAGAGAATGGGGAGATGGCCGTGCTTGTGAGCTATGAGCCGGCCTCAGAGAATGGGGAGATGGCCGTGCTTGTGAGCTATGAGCCGGCCTCAGAGAATGGGGAGATGGCCGTGCTTGTGAGCTATGAGCCGGCCTCAGAGAATGGGGAGATGGCCGAGCTTGCGAGCTATAAGGTGTCCTCAGAGAATGGAGAGATGGCTGCGCTTGCAAGCTATGAGCAGGCCTCAGAGAATGGGGAGAAGTGCCCGTGCTTGAGAGCTATTGACGACCTCAAGAATGGGGAATGACCGTGCTTGCGAGCTATTAGCAGACCTCAAGAAATGGGGAGATGGCCGTGCTTGTGAGCTATGAGCAGGCCTCAGAGAATGGGGAGATGGCCGTGCTTGTGAGCTATGAGCAGGCCTCAGAGAATGGGGAGATGGCCGTGCTTGTGAGCTATGAGCTGACCTCAGAGAATGGGGAGATGGCCGTGCTTGTGAGCTATGAGCAGGCCTCAGAGAATGGGGAGATGGCCGTGCTTGTGAGCTATGAGCAGGCCTCAGAGAATGGGGAGATGGCTGAGCTTGCGAGCTATAAGGTGTCCTCAGAGAATGGAGAGATGGCCGAGCTTGCGAGCTATAAGGTGTCCTCAGAGAATGGGGAGATGGCCGTGCTTGTGAGCTATGAGCAGGCCTCAGAGAATGGGGAGATGGCTGTGCTTGTGAGCTATTAGCAGGCCTCAGAGAATGGGGAGATGGTCGTGCTTGCGAGCTATGAGCTGACCTCAGAGAATGGGAACACGGTCTCAAAAGGGATTTAGGTAACCCCTGATAAATGAAAGAAAACCACCCTCAGCTCTCCAGTCTCAAAGTGACCCAATGTAGAAGCTCTGGTAGGGGCCGTAGATGTTGTTTTACACTAGTGGCCGTCAAATGACTACTGCAGCCTATTGGTGGCCTCAACTGGTGCATGCCATACCATTGTCACCATGGGCTCCCTTCACTAAGTAGGTGACCACTGAGAAGAACAGTCGATTGTAGTGGTCCATGCCGGCCACTGGCGATTTCACGCTGGATCATCGAGTGATTGGAGAGGCGAGTAGAGATTGCTTCATGACATTTGCTGAATGACTCCATTTGCCCCAATTCATTGTTTCATGTATTTTTAATTGTTTTCTTTTTATGTAAGGAATAGGACGGCACGCTCAACTTTATCCAAACTTTTTACTTTTTAATCTAGTCCTTCTAAGAGACTTGAACATGTAATTGCTTGATCACCTGTACAACACACTGCAATACTTATATATTGCAGTATATTGTGCATGATTGCAGACAATCTGCTGCATTTTTGCACCCAAAAATCTGCACAATTTTGTTGCACATTTTGCAATGTCTTTGTGCTTTCTATGTCATTTCTGCTGTCTATGAAGGTTTTCCTACTACTGATCCAGTTGATATAGTTGAACATGTCTTCTGCCCAGTTTACACTTCCTTGAAGGAGCTAAGGGTGAAGAACACACAATCCCTCAGGTTCTGCTCAAATCGATTAATGGAGCCAGTAATCTTATTGGCCCCAATGCATTTTATTTGCAAAAAATTTTTTATTAGTAAAATTCAGTTCCTTCTTGGATTAATTACTGGGAAACATAAGTTAGTATGTAAGTATGATTCACAAAGTGACTTATTATGAAAGCATTGCCATGCCATTTTCTGAAAACCATGTTCTTGTTCTATGCGGGCATTTAGAAATCTTAAAAGGGTGCTCCCACCATAGACTTTGATAATATATTGATAATATAGGCTATTAAAGTCTGATAGGAGCTTCTTCCACCTCTGGGTCTTGTACCTATCTCAGGAACGGGCTCCCGAAAGTATTACATGTGCGCATGACTCTACATTCTGATTAACAAGAGTTCTAAGTACAACCAAACTCAGCGCTCCTCTGTACTGGGAACTCTCATAGAACAGAATGGAGAGCACAGCGCTCCCCTGTACTGAGAACGCCCATAGAACATAATGGACAACACACGCTCGCCCTGTACTGGGAACTGAACTCCATAGAACATAATGGAGACACGAGCGCTCCCCCTGTACTCGGGAACTCCCATAGAACAGAATGGGAGAGCACAGCGCTTCCCTGTCTGGAACTCCCATAGAAGGAGAGTGGAAGAACACAGCGCTCCACTTGTACTGGGAACACCATAGTAACAGAATGAGAACACAGCGCTCCCCCTGTACTGGGAACTCCCATAGAGGAGAATGGAGAACACAGCGCTCCCCTGTACTGGGAACTCCCATAGAGGAGAGTGGAGAGTCAGGCACTTATGGTCACTAGTCCCTGGATCGTCAGTAGTCTCTGACTGGTCACTATTCCTGGTTGACCAATAATCTCTGTATGGTCACCAATTGTGGATGTTGCAGATTTCCCACTGAAGGTTTCTGATTTAGTAATGAGACCCGGATGTCTATGGATGACGGAGAAATGAAACTGCCCAGAGACCGAAAGATCAAGATGAGCATTCATGAGGAAACCAGGAACTGCATTCACCCTGTGTCGGATTGAGGTTCCTTTCGCCAACCAGAAGTACTTATTAGGGCCCCCTCACCCTGACTCACCCCGACCTCTAGGTCTCTGGGCAGTTTCATGTCTCTGTCATCCATACACATCCGTTTCCCATTGTTTTTTACCCACAAACCTTCCACCTCTCCCGCTCATAAGACATAACTGCTGGAGCACAAAGATGGTCAGTAACCTAAAAAAAAAATCTGTAAACTATCAGGGTAGATAACCTGCTGTATCTTTAATATGAAGCCAAATCAGAACAGCAATGTATTTGGTCAGAATGTTTTTGTTACCTTTGCCTATATGTTTAAAGTTAATCAATGAGATGGGAAACCCCCCCTTAAAAGTTGTTAACAAATAACTAGATTAATTTTCCACTTTTGGAAACTGGAAATGTAAAGTTTATTAACTTAAAAATAGTTTAAAGAAAACCACATCCTCACCTCTGTACTCACCACTGTTCCAACACTGATGATGCTGGTGGTATCTCCTGGTCATCTGCTTACATCCAGCTCTGTGGTTGGCTCATCGGTGTCTTCATTCAGGCTTGGACTGACTCAGAGGGGAGCATAGGGAGCCCCTGACGCCTGGGGGGCTTCTTGGTATGGCAGGCCAGGAGCTGGTTTTTAGGGAGAAAGGCAGAGAAAAAGGCAGAGTGCAGTTATGTACCATAGCTGTAGAATGGGACCAAGCATCAACTAGAGTGGGGGAGCCCAAGAATCGACTCCAGTGTTGGCCTCAAGAATTAACTCCACTGGTGGGCCCCAAGAATCAGCCCCACTGGTGAACCCCTAGCATCAACTCCCACTGGTAACCCCAAGAAACAAGCCAACTTCCCCGTCCCACTGATGGGCCCCAAGAATCAACTCCCACTGTGAACCCCAAGAATCAACTCCACTGGTGGGGACCAAGAATCATCTCCACTGGTGGCCCCAAGAATCACCTCCACTGGTGGGCCCCAAAAATCATCTCCACTGATGAGCCCCAAGAATTATCTCCACTGATGAGCCCCAAGAATCATCTCCAACCGTGGGGACCCCAAGAATCACTCGCACTGTGGCCCCAGGAATCAACTCCATTGGTGGGCCCCAAGAATCAACTCCAGTGTTTGCCCCAAGACTCAACTCCACTGATGAACCCAAAGAATCACCTCTACTGGTGGGGACCAAGAATCATCTCCACTTGGTGGACCCAAGAATCTCTCCACTGTGGCCCCCATCAATCATCCTCCACTGCCGCCCAAGGGATCAAACAACACTGGGGCCCCCAAGAACCAAATCCACTGGGTAGGGGCCCAAAACCTGCTATACTGGTAGGGCCCCCAACGAATCTGCTCTACTACTGGTGCTCCCCAAGGAATCATCTCCACCGGTGGCCCCACAGAATCATCTCCACTGGTGGCCCCAAAATTCAACTCACTGGTTGGCCCTAAGAATCAGCTCCAGTGTGGCCTCAAGAATCAGACTCCACTGGGTCCCCAAGAATCGCCCTCCATTGTGGGCCCATGAAATCACCATCCACTGGTGGATCCAAAGAATCAGCTTCCCACTGGTGGACCCCAAGAATCCAGCCTCCACTGGGACCCCACAGCTACCACTCTCGTGGCACACTCGCCCAAGAATCCAAGCTCCACTGGTGCCCAAGAATCAGCTCCACCTGGTGGGCCCCAATAATCAACTCCACCTGTGTGGCCCTAAGATTCAACTCCACTGGTGGACCCAAGAATCAACTCGCGACTGGTGGCTCCAAGAATCAACTCCACTGTGGCTCCAAGAATCCTCTCCACTGGTTGCCCCAAGATCAACATCGACTGGTGCCCCCAAGAATCCAACTCCACTGTGGCCCCAAGAATCAACTCCACAGTGGCTCCAAGAATCCTCTCCACTGGTGGCCCCAAGAATCAACTCCACTGGTGGCCCCAAGAATCAACTCCACTGGTGGGCCCCAGTCACCCCATTCTGACACTGTCTTTAGTGGTCTCATGCCGTTGCCGCTCATCATCCAGGTGAAAAAAGGACATTGGCATTGCCAGTGCTGGATCGGTGTTACACACGCAGCCGAGTAGGAAGGTTTTTTGTTTTTAATTCCAGTCCTAGTCAATTGTATTTTTATACTAGAAAACCCCTTCAAACAAAAATAATCAGAGACGATAAGAAGAGGGTTTTGCATCATCCTCATCGTTACCGGACGCCAGGCGGCATCACCGCGATGCTATTTGTGATAGATTTCATCATTCAGGGCTTTTTTGTGGTTGAACATCACAGAGGAGCTGAGCAGAGGGGACTTTCTGTGTCTGAAGTTTTTTCTTTTAATGCTTTTGACTTTTCTGCTCATTCCCGCTCATCAATTTGCCGGATGTGATAAGATTCACTCGGGAGGAAATGGAACTAGTTCTGTTACCCAATGTATGATTCTATGTAGTGTAATGGATCAATGGCACCACCGGTACCTGTGCACACAATGTACAAGTCTCCTTCAGGTCAGAACATTTATGCAAGAGGTGTAACAAAAATGTATAGGCCACATTGCAAAATCAGATCAGTATTAACAATAGGGGCTATTGAAGGGGTGTTCCCACCGTAAACGTACAAGGTATATCACTCCCTTATGCTGTGAACTCCCATAGAACAGAATGGAGAACACAGCGCTCCCCTGTACTGGGAACTCCTATAGAACAGAATTGAGAATACAGCGCTCCCCTGTACTGGTAACTCCCATAGAACAAATGGAGAGAACACAGCGGCTCCCCTTTACTGGAACCTCACCATAGAACAGAAAGAGAACCCAGCCGCTCCCCTGTACCGGAACGTCCAATAAAAATAAAGGAGAACACAGCGCTCACTGTACCGGAACTCCCATAGAACAGATGGGAAACCCGATCGCTCCCCTATACTGGAACTCCCATAGATCAGAATGGAGAACACAGCGCTACCCCTGTAATGGAAACTCCATAGAACATAATGGAGAACACAGTCGCTCCCCTGGTACTGGAACCTCCCATAGAACAGAGATGGAGTACACAGCACATCCCCTTAACTGGGAACTCCCCATAGAGCAGCAGAATGGGACACAGCACTCCCCTGTACTGGGAACTCCCATAGAACAGAATGGAGAACACAGCGCTCCCCTGTACTGGGAACTCCCATAGAACAGAATGGAGAACAGCACTCCCCTGTACTGGAACTCCCATAGAACAGAATGGAGAACACAGCGCTCCCCTGTACTGGGAACTCCCATAGAAGAGAATGGAGAACACAGCGCTCCCCTGTACTGGGAACTCCCATAGAGGAGAATGGAGAATACAGCGCTCCCCTGTACTGGGAACTCCCATAGAGGAGAATGGAGAACACAGTGCTCCCCTGTACTGGGAACTCCCATAGAACAGAATGGAGAACACAGCGCTCCCCTGTACTGGGAACTCCCATAGAACAGAATGGAGAGCACAGCGCTCCCCTGTACTGGGAACTCCCATAGAACAGAATGGAGAGCACAGCGCTCCCCTGTACTGGGAACTCCCATAGAGCAGAATGGAGAACACAGCGCTCCCCTGTACTGGGAACTCCCATAGAGGAGAATGGAGAACACAGCGCTCCCCTGTACTGGGAACTCCCATAGAGGAGAATGGAGAACACAGCGCTCCCCTGTACTGGGAACTCCCATAGAACAGAATGGAGAACACAGCGCTCCCCTGTACTGGGAACTCCCATAGAACAGAATGGAGAACACAGCACTCCCCTGTACTGGGAACTCCCATAGAACAGAATGGAGAACACAGAACTCTCCTGTACTGTGAACTCCCATAGGACAGAATAGAGAACACAATGCTCCCCTCTACTGGGAACTCCCACAGACCCGATTGGAGAACACAGCGCTCCCTTGTACTGGGAACTCCCATAGAACAGAAATGAGAGTTCAGAGTAGTGATAAATAGCAGAAAGCCTCCAACTTGTTTCCTACAAAAAGGAACAATGTTCTTGGGCCATTTTAACCTCCGGGCCCCAAAGAAGCTTCTGTGGCTGTTACTGTTATAGTGACAATTAAGACAATACTTAGTTTATACTCGGTTATTTTTTTCTGTTGCTGCTTTTGCACAATTAAGTCACTTTTTTATTATTATTTTTATTGCTATGTTATTCTCTCCATTTTTATTTTATTTATTATGTTGTCTCACTATATTCGGAGACCCAGAATCTTTTCATTTTTTGCGCCATAAGGACTTGGGGTTTTGCAAGATAAATGTCTTTTTTTTTTTTACATTATTTAACATCTAGGTTAAGTAAATTGGGAATTCTATGTTAGTGGTTGTTACAGATGCAGTGACGTAGATATACTGTATACAACCCAAAATGGAAGAAGAGTACACACCTAAGTGACAATGAACAAATTGTGCCCAATTTGCCATTTTCTCTTCCCGGTGTCATGTGACTCATTAGTGTTACAAGCTCTCAGGTGTGAATGGGGAGCAGGTTTGTTACATTTGGTGTTATCGCTCTCACACTCTCTGGTCCTTGGAAGTCCAACATGGTTCCTCATGGCAAAGAACTGTCTGAGGGTCTGAAGAAAAGAATTGTTGCTCTACATAAAGATGGGCGAGGCTATAAGAAGATGCAGACTCCTTGACACTCAGCTGCAGCGCGGGGACCAACACCCTGACACTGAGCTGCAGCGCGGGGGCCAACACCCTGACACTGAGCTGCAGCGCGGGGGGCCAACACCCTGACACTGAGCTGCAGCGCGGGGGCCAACACCCTGACACTGAGCTGCAGCGCGGGGGCCAACACCCTGACACTGAGCTGCAGCGCGGGGGCCGACACCCTGACACTGAGCTGCAGCGCGGGGGGCCGACACCCTGACACTGAGCTGCAGCGCGGAGGCCGACACCCTGACACTGAGCTGCAGCGCGGGGGCCAACACCCTGACACTGAGCTGCAGCGCGGGGGCCAACACCCTGACACTGAGCTGCAGCGCGGGGGCCGACACCCTGACACTGAGCTGCAGCGCGGGGGCCGACACCCTGACACTGAGCTGCAGCGCGGGGGCCGACGCCCTGACACTGAGCTGCAGCGCGGGGGCCGACGCCCTGACACTGAGCTGCAGCGTGGGGGCCGACACCCTGACACTGAGCTGCAGCGCGGGGGCCGAGACCATACAGCGGTTTACAGGGGCGTAACTAGAGAAGCCAGGGCCCCAAAGCAAACTTTTGGATGGGGCCCCCCCCATTGCCCACCTCCCTGACCATGAACATTTACCAGGACATGCTGTTAGATAATGTAGATAATACAAAGGGTAAATATCTCACCATACATCTCACCATCATACTGCTACCAAACAAATCCAACATTACTAATAACCCTATTACATAGGAACCTG